>VNJS01015271.1:0-63865 GCA_008042575.1 Drosophila watanabei
TATGCGATTTGTGATGGTTTTCGTTTAACTTTGGTTTTGTTCGCCGCCCAGCTTCAAGGTCTGCGGTTCCAGGACCAGGTCCCCGTGTAGCAAAAGCCTGTTGCTGGAAACTTCTTGGAACAGTGGTGAAAGGGTACTGAGCTTTAAGAATAAATCGTATCTTTTATGTGTTTTGTTGGGGTAACATTTATAGTTCGCATAGATATTGCTTTATGCTTTATATGTAAAGTTTTTCCAATCTTTTCAACATAATTCTCAAGTGGTTTCGTTGGCTAAAATATTTATCTAGCTAGAATAATAGTAAGCTTTGAATTCTGCTATTAAAAATATAGAGATTTGATCTATTTTAAGCTTTAGAAATATACTCAATTATATATTCTATTTTTATTTCCCGAAAATAAACCCAATAATTCACCTGTGCGTCCCACTGTGCGCTGTTAGCTTATCGCCGTTGCGTCATTTCATTTAAGTTAATGCGCAAAGAGATTAATATTCTATGCGTATCTCGGCGAAACCGGCCACAGGAAAAAGGGGAAAGCGGTAACTGGATGAGCAGCTGATGTGGGGATGTGGCACTGCCAGTGGAGCCGGAGCTGGGGATCCGTGGCAATCTGCAGATGTGCGCCAATTTGCGACTGAATTTGATAAATTCGCATTGCAGCGCTGCCGTGACACTCGCTGGGATTTATGGCTCGCACTTTTTCACCATTCAAATCGCAATTACTTTGCTTGATTCGCAATTTAATTCCCCCAGCCCGAGACCCGTCCAGCAATCGAATATCTGGCGGATATAACATAGATATACGCATATATGCACTGTTAGTTCTCTAAACAATGGAGAAAGAGTAAACAAGATTCGGGCGCTGTGCAAGTCCATTAGACTGTCGTATCAAAGTGAAATGGTTCGTGCAAGAGCTTCCCGTTCTGTTCTCCTTCGGGCGGCGTATCTGAATCTGTGAAAGTATCTGTGGATGTATCTGCGCTAGCCGCTTGCATCTATCAGCGCTGGCACATCATCAGTCATTAGTGGCGCCATTGTTGGCTCTTTAAATATTGTTGTCTTTGTTGCCGGCGAGTGGGCCCCATTGTTACTGTCTCGCTCGGTGCCCCCCTTTTATGCGCTTTTATTAACTTTGGCCAAAATGTGGCCGACTGCCACTTGAAGCCATCAATGGGCCACAAAGTTTCATAAACAACCAGCTCTTCGGGCCATCATTCATCTTTTTCTGTGAGTGCCGAGTTGCAGACGCTTTAAAAGCGATTCCTTCACCGGCTGATTTGGGCTATATGATGAGTGATCTTCCTAGGGCAGACAATGCCTTCGGGTATATATATAGAACTGCACTAGAGTTGACCTACAAACAAATGAAATGATTTCGGGGGATATGTGGCGGAATCTAGACAGCTAATGAGCAGCTAATTTCAATTACAGTGTGATTCAGTTATTTAAAAATTATTAATTGAATGTAATTTCCCTTTTTTAATTTTATTAGTACTTTAAAAACTACATGGTATAGATAACGTGAGCTTGCAAGGTTCATTCTTATTATTATTTTAAGAATATTGAATTATATTCTCGGCCACACTGTCTTATTAGAAACATTCTCTCGTTACAGTGCCCGTATCTTGACAACTTAAAGCCGGATGAACTTCAATTCAAGCAAAGGGCTGAGTATACTCAGCATCCCTCGGTAATGAATGGAACACCGAATTCATTAAGAACAATCGCCATTAAAATACAGTCGGCACGTTCGAGTGCCAAAAAGTTACGCTTGGTGCGAAACAATTCGACGGGCACTTCTGTTTTTTTAGCCACCTATTAGCGGGCCCAGAAAGCACTTCAGAGTTGGCTAATGATAGGCCCCGGCTTCGGACTGGGATCCATCATACCGGGACCGAAGGAGAAGTGAAATAAATTTATGTTCTACTGCACTTTCAGCACCTTGCGCGGATGCCTGGCATTTTGCATTCACCTCGCGCGGTGGGCATTATAAAAATCATTTTCATTTTCGGAATCGAGTTCGGGCTCGGGTTCGGAGGGGCCTTAGAACGGGTCGAGTACCAAAATAAAAATAATAACAATCATTATGATTAAACGAAGCTATTCGAAAAGTCGTGTTCCAAGTTAATGAAAATGTAATTGGGCAGCCAGTGCCGGGCGCGTTTTCCTTCCTGGCTCTGGATCTTCTGGTTCTCCTGCATCTCGGCTGGCCTCTGCCGGAGCCTGTCTGCTGGTCTTTTTCTTTCCATTTTTTATGGGCGGGGGCAGGCGCAAAAGCAGCATGGCGGCAGGAGCCGAAGCTGCAACTGCAACAGCAGGTCCACGAGCAGACAGCGACACCCCAGACCATTTCCGAGAGAGTACCGGGAACCCAACCCCAGTTTTACACAGAGAAAAAGCGTTGTAAGCTGGGGATTTGGGTTTAAAATTAACCAAGAAAATATAGAATGTAAAATGTATAAATTTAACTAAATTATGTGTCTATAATACCTCGGAAATGCCATCTCTGCATTTTCCCAATTACTCTAGACGTTGTTTTGTTTAATTCATAAATATTCTTTAATAAACAAAGTAATTTTTAATCATTAATACAATCCCCTTTCTAATAATATTCCTTAATTTTGTATAGCTCCTTTTTCGCCCAGTGCATTTCCAGTCTCAGAGGCTGCTGCATATTGCTGCCTTGCAGCGGCCGCCGCGTATCTTGTATCTGGCATTCAACTCGTTTGCAAACTATTAATTTTCTGTAACATCCTGGCATCTGCCGCATCGAGTGGCCAAAGCCTTTGGGTTGAACGGCACGATCGGCGAGAAGGGTATGAAAGCAAACTCCAGATATTTGCAATTTAGATTTGAAAATATACTTTTCGCTGGCTATATATTTTCCCGGAGTTTTCCACTTTTCGCCTGGCTTCTGTTTTAATTCTTCTGCCGGCCAGGTCCCATTTCTGACACGATACTTGGCGATTATACGAATTATAAGCAATTTTCTGACATTATTTTTCAAGCCGAAATAGCACGCCAACTTGAACTTATTTTTGTAGAGCAATTATCCACCAACTAAATCCACCTCCAAAGCAGCAACATAAGTATATGTCTGGCAAAGTGTATAAATATAATGCCGGCATATTGAATAAATAAATAAATAACCCACTAATTAGGGGAGCGGCCTGACTGAATAAAAAATGTACGGGCCGAAATGTCAACAAATTGTCAATATAAATAAAGGGGGCTGGGGCGAGGGGCAGGCTTAATAGGCATTTGACATTTCGTAAGTGCCGTCTGCCAGTCATCAGCAGGTAGTCCTATATCTCTGCATCTGTATCCGTATCTGCTGGCTGCATCTTTTGATGATCTGCTTGGAGCCCTGCCAGCTTTGGTCTTGTCAATTAGAGAGTGAATTTCGAATGCCAGAATGCGACATCAGAGGACTGCATGCGGTATTAACTAAACATGCTGAAAGTACACAGATTTTTCTAATTGTAAAAAACAGATATTTCCCTAAAGGTTTTCTTGAACATAATTGACAACGATCAACTTTTTTACTGCATGCCTATCGATGCCAGGAGCTTCTTTGGAGAGGCCTCTTCTTGCGAAATGAGTTTCGCAGAATTCAGCAGACAGTCTCGTTCGCTGAGCGACGAAGATGGCGTTTGAGCTGAAGTTTTTTCTTTACATTTTAAAATGGTTGCCACAGTAACAACTTGACGTGATTATATGCAATCAGCCCGGCTCCCGGCCCCTCCCCTCGCCCCCCCTGGGTGCCCCGTCCGCCTGCTTCCCGCCTCATGAGCAACATGCACTCGAAATTTGCATAATTGTTAACATGATGTTGCTGTTGCCTTTGCCGCTGCTGCTGTTATTTTTACTGGACTTTAATCAGTGCCTGTTTCCGATGCTTCCCCCCAGATTACCCTTTATTATTGGCATTTGCGCTGCTTGGCACCTGCAACAACGTTTTTTAATAGCGATTCTTAGTCCGGCTGCAATTATGAGAAAAAGGAACTAGCGCATGCCAGCACACCCAGCTGAAACTCCTAATAAAGACATTTGGTGTCGAAAATTGAGTTGTGTTCTGGGACGATAACGTGGCCAGCTTAATGGTCCGGCAGGCTGTTGACTCTTGGACTCCTACAAAATGGGTGTGGTGCCAGAGACTCGGTATGTATCTGCACCTGCAGTTTTATATCTCAGTTAAATATATATTTATTACAGTTCTCTCAATAACAGCTTTATTGAAAGCGGATTCGAGTAGAGTAATTACATTTGAGCACATTTGTTGCATGTTTGACTAAAAGAAGACATCACATATAATTAACTGGGTATGCATTTATTGGGTACAGTTGAAACAATAACCGCTTTAGTTACTATATAGTCATACATAATTGTGTGTTCTCAATGTATCTTTTACCTAGAACCCGATTTATAGGCTGCAGCAGTGCCTATTGTTATAGCTGTATCCAGTAGAGATATAATTATATTTTAAGATATGGCTGCACATAGTTGTATAGATGGCTGCCTTTCACATTGCCCTCAACCGAATATGATTAAGAAAGTAATTAAATCTCGACGATGCATGAAAACTCAGGGAAAATGGCAGAGCCAGACGGAGATGCCCAGATGCACGAGATACATTATTTCCGAGTGCGTCTTTTTCGTGGGCGCCGCAAAGTATCTGCATCTGCATCTGCGCCTGTATCTGTATCTGTTTCTGTATTTGCATCCATTTCATTCATGTCTCTTCCAGGCGAAGTTCATGTTCTTCATTACGGCACGCCGTTACCCGGCCTCCCCGTCGCAATCAATTTCTTGCGCGCTTCCACTTGCTGCAATTTGCATAACAGATACTCGCCGTTCTTGCTGTTGTTGCCCGGCTGCCATGAGTAACAGATACATAAATAATAACAATGTGCCCCATTGATTGGAACCGAGCGGCGAACGAGTTCCCCCGCCCGAGCACACACGCGCGCAAATCGAAATGGAAAATCAACCAAAGTTGCTAATCAATATGTATCTGTGAGCTCGCTGCCGACTTGTTGGCAGTCCGACTATTTATAAGCCACCCAGAACTGCATTTCAGCGTCTTTTTAATTGGCTGACATGTTGTGATTTCGGGTTGTCAAGTGCTACTCGCTGTCGCCGGTATGGAAATGCAAAATGCCAGCCAGTATTTATGCAATTAAGCCTTTCAACGGTCAAATTACCGAGGCACTCGATACAGAGTGTGCCAAAATCCCCTTTATTGTGTGAAGGAGATTTACATAATATTTTTTAAAAAATCTATTCTATTGTTTTTCAGAAAGTGTGAGTTTAAATAAATTAATAAAAGGAAGTCAAAAGGTTTTTGGGAAATTCCAGTTAGGGGTTTCAAAGAAAAGATGTATTCTTTTAAAACAATATTATTATTACAATAGACAATAGTGTTCTGTATAAGAAACTAAGGGTTGTGTGCTTTTCTAATTAATGTTTATTATAATAAGATACACTAAAATGATGCTCATTTAATTTTAAAGTCAAAACAGGTAGTTAGATTCACCTTTTTCTTTAAAATAAATTTCATATTTTTTGAATATGTAAAACTGATATTTGGTAGCCCATCGGTTATACTTCACTGAGCTAATGAGCGCTGCATCTGATTGATGGGACACCGAGCGAAAACTTGGCAAAAAATAGTTCACAGAACGTGAATCCAATGATTTATACGTGAACAAAAATATTTAATTATTTTTTTTGCGCTCAAATAATAAACGAGCTGCAAGCCAGATTGCAGCCAGGTAGATCCACGCAAATGTCAAACTATTTGGAGGCCAATTAATCTCGCCAACTACTGCCAATAAATATGAGGAATCATCCCGATAATTCGATTATGCTGGGATCCCCAGAACGACTTCGTGAGTTGCCCTGTCAATGGGTCAGCCAAGGTGGAGGGGAGATATACGAGGGGTGGCAGAAAGAAAAATCTGTGTGCGCGCCAGAGACATGATGAAAAATCGCCCAACAATTTTTCGTTCACAATTTTCCAGCCCAACAGATTTCGGCCGAAAATGCGTTCGGATAAATTTAAATATAAACCGAGCGAGGTGCTGAGATTTATATCAAGCCACAGTATCCGCATCTCCGAGATGTATCTGTATCTGTATCTGTATACGTGTTGTCTTCGGCGGTATTATGAGTTATTGTGGGAGTCAGTCGGCCTTAGCTGCGGGATGGTATCGCTTCACGTTTGTTTACAATTTTCACGCGCTACGATTTTCGCGGTCGAGTTTTTCACGCAGCGCTCCCTCGTTGGAGGAATCGGAAAATCGGAGAGCGTAAGTGCGAGGGAAATTTTGTTATTGTTTATGTATTTTGACAAGATTCCCCGCGCGCACAGTTTGCCAGACAATTTGGAGCTAAGCACACGGCAACAACCAGCAGCCGCAGCCGCAGCCACAGCCAAGAGGCAACCGAATATGGCCAGTTGCAACACCAAGTGTCTCGCAGCAGCGGTAATGAGTGCTGGATGAGGTATCGAAGGAGATATCGGATGGGGCACCGATTGAGGTGAGCTTATCCGCCGAGGATGTTGATTTATGATGCTGATTTGCCAGCTAATTCTTCATAAGTGGGGGTGAGTCAGTTAAGCGATTCGGTGAAGACAAACAGCCTCATTCACAAATTAATGTACATTTTATAGTAAATTAATTTAGAATCGATGATAGGTGCTTTGTAATTTAATACCACATTAATTAAGGCAATAATTCCGAGTGAATTAGATATGATCATTCATTTAAAAAGCCAGCTAATATTAGCTTATTGAGCTGCAACTATTTCTGTAGATTAGACTTTGCTTAATCAATTCATATTTATTACCATTATACATTTTATTTATGGAATCATTTATCGCTACTAAGTTACCATCATTCTTAAACATGTTTTGAAAAAAAGGAGTCAACAAAAATGTTCGCCGGTATGGAATTTACAAATAATATATTATTTAGCTGAGGTTGCAACATGCTCTATAACCCCCCTTGAAAACCCTTAATTATTAGTTATTACATCGCAATACTCACTCTGTCCGAGATGCACTCGCTTCATCCAGGGATATATCTGCGGCGGATTCTTCTTGCCGTTGCCGCTGTTTTGGCTGCTGCCCGCCTCATTGCCGCTGTCGCTCTCCGAGTCCGAGTCGCCGCCGCCCGGGCTGTGCATCGGAACGTTGACGTTCCCGGAACCCCCTGCTCCGCCGGGACCGCTGTGGTTGTTGTTCAAGCTGGCGGCTGCAGCGGCGGCTGCCAGACTACCGCCCAGGACGCCCTTGTTGAGCGACCGGGCCACGCTCTCCACCACCGAGCTGGGCGACAGCTTCGGCGATATATCCCTGGTGGACAGGTCCTGCGGACTGGCCAGCGACTGGCTGTTGTTGTTGTTGTTGGCGCTGCTGTTGTTGTTATTGCTGGGCACACCGCCGCCCCCTGCCCCGCCACTGCCGCCGCCCGGCGTCGATGGATCGTTGGCGTACTTGCAACTGATGTTGCTCTGCTGCTGCTGCTGTTGCGGGTGTTGCTGCTGTTGCTGGGCGAGCTGCTGCTGCTGCTGGGCAACCGCCGCTGCCGCTGCATGGGCGTGCTGCTGCTGCTGTTGCTGCTGCTGCTGCTGCTGCAGGAGCAGGCGCTGCGGCTGCAACTGTGTGTAGTCCACCATATCGGGGTTGCCCTGTCCGCCGTAGGCCGCCTGGTTGGCGTAGTGCGCTTGCGGTGTGTTCGGGTACAGGTTGGGCGTATAGGCCGCCGCTGCCGGGAAATAGTCATTGGCTCCCGGAGTCGCCGCTCCCGCACTTCCCTGGCCTCCGTTGGCTCCACCGGTGGGCACAACGCCTCCGCTTACACCGCCTCCGCCGCCGCCGCCACCAACGTTGCCGGCGCCCGCACTGGAGTTGCCCGCTCCTGGGTGACTCTGCTGGGGATTCATTTGCTGCGGGTAGCAGGAGGCCAGTGAGTTGACGAACTGGTACGAGGACATGGCAAAGCAGTCGGGATCCATTCTGAAGCCAGTTGTCCTAGTCGTGGTTTGGAGTCTGTAAAAGAGGGCATGGATAGGAATTAGAGAATTAGTGGCTAGTTGTGGCTTAGGATGCGAGTTATTTGTAAGTTCCCTTATTAGTAAGTTATTATTTTCGGTAGCAATCTATTTTCGTTTCTATTCAGCCTCTGCTGCTCGTATCTTTACGGCAAGGTGCTTTGTATATATATTTTTAATTTAATTATTATGAAGTTTGAACTATCTTTGAACTAATATATATTATTTCTTTCTAAAAACAATATTTTATATTGTAATATTTTCATTATTTTATTATATTTGCAAAATAAATTGGTATTATAATAAATTGGTAATTATAATGCTTTCTTGATATATTATTTACAAGCTGAATAATAATTTCAATAAAGCAAGCTCTTGAAGTACAATGGTACAAGAAGAAACAAAAAACGTTATTCTTTTTTATTTTATTTTGTTTTCAGATCTCACTTCTTGATATGCAACATTGTATCGGAGAAGCTCCTGGGGAGGGATTGAGTATTTGTATTTAGCTAAAGAATCCGGTGGATTCAACATGGGAGAGGCAGTCAGCCGAGGGAAGGCTTAAGTCCCTGAGGGAAGCGAATAAATTGCCAAATGCAGATAAGGAGAAGAAAATATTCATATGTATTATGAGATGATAACCAATACGAAGGCTTTGTATTTGTACAACAATTTATCAAAATAAACTGTGGTAAGAAGGAATTAAATATAGGAGTAAGCTGGTAATCAAGATATATAAGTCAACAAAAATGTAACTTATGGAAACCTTTTACTAAAAATACTCAAAGAACCTATTTAACAAAGCTATTTCCCTTAATGTTTTAATGTTCAAGCCAAATATCATTCCATTGTCCGCTTGTGACATCCGGCTTAGTTCAAAAATACCTGCAGATAAAGGCAAGTGCCTGAGAGGGGATCCGAACTTCGAGACCCAAGTCACTGTCTCTTGATTGGTTCGTTCCCCGAAGTGTTCCTTTGGACGCTGATAATTTCACTCGGCTTTTACTTGGTTATTATTATTATTATTACTTTTAGAACGGTAGAGTCGGGTTTTTTGTATTATTTTCCGCTGGTGGAGAGAGTCGGGCCTGCCTAAGCATGCAATTTAAGCTGGTCGGGCCATCGAAGTGGATACTGGTATCGGAGTATAGGAACCTTTGGCCAGGAATGCCGAGGGACCGCCCACTCTTCTGGACACACTTGGCGGAAACTTCTTGCGGCTGCACTTACCGGCCATGCCGTGCCACGTTCGTCCCCTCCCTGAGTACCGAGCTCCAAACTCCGAGCTTCCATCTCCCCAGTGGGATGGTGCACCATCGCAGATACTGCAGTCTCGGTCTTGGTCTTGGTCTCGGTCTTGGGCATGTTTGTTCAATGGTGGAAAAACCCGTATTCTGTGCGGCGCAGATAGCAAACAAAAGCAATGACCCTCCGCCTCGAAAGGAGCTGCAGGAAGGGAAAGGAGCCTCGAATCGCCCGAGAGCCGAAAAAGTGCAAAAAGGCATTGAGGCAAAAGAGGCCAAGCGAGGCCGCTGCACATGAACATGGCCGAAAAAACTAAAGAATAATCGAGCTGGCCACGAAGCTATGGTAAGTCGCGACTTAAATACCCTGGCAGGTATTTTGTTCTTCACCAAAATCGTTTAAGGATAAAGAAAATACTCTATAGTTTGCATAAACTTAAAGTAGAGATAGAGAACAGAGTTTAATTAAAAGACAGAATAGCGAACATTAAGGCTGGCAAGTGACCTGCTTTTCGATATTAAATATATATTTGCAAAGAAGAAAATAAATGTATAATATCGAACTATGACTATCAACAAATTTCAAAAACATTCTTATCATCAAATCGAATCTTAATGACTTGTATCCTCTGACTTAAAAACTATATCTTTACATATGAAAAATAGCTTTATTTAATTCAAATTAGTCCAGAAATTTAGCTAAAAAAAAATGTACTCAATTTAAGTGGTAAAAAATAATCAACTTCCAACTTTCGTACCCTGTTAAAGGGTATAAATATAAGCAGCAAACATCAGTGCACAGAGCACAACATGGGCCAAAAACAATGCAGGCAGCACCATACACCTAACCTCACCTCACCGCACCGTTCCTGCCCTTTTTGTGGCTTGAAACCAATAATTTTGATTCAGTGGGCAATTTAACCCTTTAGCATGTTGGCCAAATGAAAGGAGCTCTCAACTTGGGCTTAAATTAAAACGCCGTACGCCATTCGAAACTGGCCGAGAACCCAAGGAGCGAATGCTCAGCTCTGGACAGAGATTTATTTGATGAGCAGTGTTCTCGGGGAAAATACAGCACAAAAAAATAAAAATTAAAGGAAATATTGTAAGCTTGCCTTTAGCTTTCTCCCTCTCACTCCGATCGCCACCGATTATAGGCTTTAAGACCGTGGTAACGGTGCTTTGGATAAACCACCTCGATCTGGCAATATGAGAATTATAGTTGTAGACAAGCGCCCGTGTTTAAGCCGAACAAGGCCGAAATCAGCGAAATTATAGGATCAGAGTCTCTGGCTGACTTTGAACCTTTGACTGGCAGATATTTGAACAACCAAAAGGTCGAATCGATTTGGGGGCAAATCGAATAGAAGCGATGAAAATTGATTGGGTGAAAAACAACGGCTTTAAAATGGAAAACGCTAGCTGGAAGAAACTATTAAAGTTAGTTAACTTAAGTACTGGGAATTGATTTACGAACACACCAAAATGCATCGATTAAATAGTAAACCAATGAAAGCTCTTGTGCATCCAAACAAATTAGTTTCTCTACATTTTCAACTTACAGTTGCTGTTGAGAAAAACAAACTCTTTATTTTCTGATCACTTAAGGGCGAATTAAAAATTCCGAATAACTCAAAGATGGGGAGCAGCCGAAGCCATAAATTAAACGAATTTTCAAAATTGTTTTCCAAATAGTTTGAGACGGCGCTGAGCCGACAAGCGGTTCAATTGGTGTTAATTAAATCCATGAATAATAAAAACGCCAGGCGAATTTTGCGGGCATCAGGAGCAGGAGTCGGGGCAGGGGTCGGGGGAATCGTGAAAGGGAACAGAGGGGGAGGAACAGACGCTGTCTTAGATTGGCGATCGTCGGCCGAGCTCATAAGAAAGCCATAAATTATGGCAATTCTTTCGGGCTCAGCGACATTTTGGACTCGTTGGAGGGAGCGAACAGTTTTCCCTTTGTTCCTCCTCTATTATATAAACAATTCCAATGTGCCTTTAAATGGGAGTGAAATTTCTTTCTTAAACCGCAGAACGAATTTCCCTCTCCCGGCTCTGTCCTTCGCCGTGTCTCACACGGCCACAGGTAGGATCTCGGCTCGGTTTTGGGCCACATATTGGACACTGAACAGGAGAGACAGGGGAGGGCAGGGGTCGGGGCGAGAGTAAATAAACACCAATTGAGTTGCACATGCGTCTGCCGATGCCATAAATCAATTTGGGGAAATATTCCGGGGCGACAGCTGAAAAGGGTTTTCCTTCTGGACGCTGACGTAACGTTCTGAGAGGGTCGCGGAGTTTGACTCTTCCGCGGGTACTTCGGTACTCCGGGGGCAGGGGTAGAGCATTTGCGCTATTAAGATGATTAACTTTTGCATAATCGATAATTAACTTTTTTTAAGTAGATACTTTTGGATTTGCATACAAGGGGAAAAGAGGGTTTTTGTACTGTTTTCCGACATGGTTGAGTATATAATAAATAGCTGTCTGTTTTCACACGATTTATGTTTACATTTCCGTTTACTAAAATATTTGGATTTATTTATATCTAGTAAATCTAAAAATATAATTGATGGCTGCTTCTTACAGTCACCAAAATTATTATTATTTTCATCAAAAAATGTTAAAGAAAACTGCATTTTCTATAAAAGACTAAAAAGGTTTCCTGCATAATAAACATGGTTTATGGAAAACTTTAAGGTCTTGTAAGGCTTTCAGAATAAATTTAGGCATCTTAACTGATTAATTTATAAAATACTGATACCAGACCTAGCATAACCCGTTTCTGTTAAAAGACTCTATCTGGCTCCTCCTAAACCTCTCTCTATTGAGGGAACTGTCCTTCATTTCGAGGCACTCCATCACCGTCATCATCTACGTCACCGTCTGCTCTGCGAAGAGGCCACCATCTTAATTATGAGACGGACAAAACACCAAAAGCAGTTACTTCGCCTACGAATGTCGCCCGGGCCGTTTGTCGTCACCATTACGGATTTTGTGCCCAAACGAGCCGGGCCATAAATCATAATTTTTAATATTTGTTGTCAACAGGGGCGTAGCTTGTGTGCATGTAAACACGCCGCTGCAGAACCTCCGGAACCTCCAGAACGGGCTGCGGTACGCACGAGTTTAGCTCTCATTCTCTACAAGAGGAAAAAAAGAAAACACAACACAGAAAAAAGATAAATAAAAGGTATTTGCGCACGCGCAGTCACACTCATTGGCGAAGCACGTCGTCCCGCTCACTCGGCCTTCCGGAGGCACTGGCGGGACAGAGAGGGAGAGAGACTGTGTGCGGACCCATTAAAAAGTCATAAAAATTTGTAAGCACCTCATAAAAATAGTCATAAATATTATTCCTCTTCATCTTTTTGTGTCTTTTTTTTCCCACTCCCGATCAGAGCAACCCTCGTCACAGTTGCCGTTTGCGGTTTGTTTGTTTGTTTGTCATGGCTCTCATAATTTTTATGAGTTCTCCAATTGTTTTCCCAACTCGAAGCCAATCATCGATCCCGATCCTCACTGCAAGCGGCCATTAGCTGCCGAGCAATGTGGTCTGTCATCTCGTCTTGGCCCTCATAATTTACGATCTGTTGCGCAATGGTCGAGTCGGAATTATTGTCACAGATGTCCTGTTACTCTACAAGGACATCTCAATTGTGTAATATGTCATGGTTTTGGCTACTGTCGAAGGTTAAGCCTTGTGTAACTTGATAATTAGATTGAGGTTCTTAGAGGGTGTGAGTAGGGATTGGAAATATTGTATTAATATTTCTAAATAAATTAAATGTAATAAAAGTAATTAAGGGAATCCTGATTTAAGAATACATATCAAATGATAAGCTTCAGAATTTGATTGCATCAATTGTATACTTGAGAACTTTAAGTACATGCATTAGGTTTTACAAGACTAATTTTTCTCAATTAATCATTGCTTTCTGTGTATGTTATAATTTCTAATAAATATTTATTTAACCTTGCAGACGTCGGTAGCTTAAGCTCAACTTCCTTTAAATGCAGCTTTTGTTGACTTTATTTTCCTTACTTTAGTATTTATTGTATTCTTTTTTGGACAAAACTGTCTGCCATTTTGGCCAATAGATCAACGACTTTAGCACAAATTTTCAGCTTGCGTGTTTGCGATTTTGATTTATAAGTACCAGCAAGTAGAGTTGAAACACCAAGGGGCTGGGAGGGAAAGCCAGGGTTAGGACATGATGAATGTCTCCGTCGGGCGCAGGCATAATTTACTATTTCAGGCTGCAGAAGACACTCGAACCTCGGACTTTGGACCTCCTCCCGCCAATTAGCTGGGAACTGGGAACCAAGAACTGAGATATTGCAATGGCACTGGGTCCGCAAGTGTCTCTCTGTTGTGCCCACATTATGCAACCGGGGCAGCCAGCTCTTTGATCTTGGCCCACCCTCGGCGAATAGGCAAATGAAAGTGACCTACATCAAGTGGAATTTCTTCCACTTACCACACATATGGAAGGCGATGCCGGGATCCGGAATATGGGACCAGGAGCAGCGTCTTGGCGAACTTCCCGCTCCAGACGTTGCGCACCAGTGCGTCTGGCTGCCGAGTTGGTGGCTTCTTCTCTGCGTTTTACATAATTTCAGGTTCGCCCCATGGCGTCTTGGCCAGCATGAGTCCGCTCCCCGGACAGGCCAAGCCTTACATACTATATGCGCGCTTTCTTCATCCCTACCGGCGGAGTGTAGTACATAGGGCTATGTGCCTGGATTAGCCTTCAGCGAGTGTATGTATATGCGGCGCTTGTTAGGCATTTTTCATTCGCTGTGACATTTCGCCTTTGTGCCTCTTAATTATTTCAAAAGCGGCTGCATTTCGTTTTAATGAAGTGAAAATTCCTTGCGTTGATACCGCACACGCAACCCAATGAAAAATTACTAAAAACACACAACGAACGGCAGAAACAAAGGCCAAATATAGGGAAAATACAAAGTCGTTTTTGGGGTTTGGTTTCGGACAAAACATAGAACCTCCCTTTATTGATTTATTAAGATGATATTTCTTGGTTTCTTGGTTTCTATCTCAAAAGTTTTTTGTATAGTAAATGAAAAGGTAATGCAAATTTTTTTTGAGAAGAGTAAGTGATGGGAAATCATTTTTTAGTATTCCAAGTTTGAAGAGAAAAAAAATTCCCTTAAGATTTTACATTTAAAAATAAACAATCTTATATTTTTATAAATATACTACAAAATTATTCCAACACCAGATGTATGTATAATACACATTCTTTTAAAAGTCAAGTATAAAAAATGTATACCTATTTTTTACGAGGATCTTTTTTCAATTTATTTAATTAAATGTTGAAGCAAACTTTTAATAAGTATTTATTATTACAACAGCTGACAAATGAAATCACAGAACTAAAATATTCTATTCTGTTTCTATTTTGTATTCCAATTTGATGATAAATATTCTGAAGATACTATTTTATATGATGAAGTGGTTTGAAATGCTGGCCTGGAAATGTTTAAGTTTCGACGAAATCAATAAACTTTTCCAACACAAATAAAAAATCACAGTAAAATAAAAAACAAAAATTAAATCAAAACAAATATCTCGGAATCCGGAGCATATTTTTCAGCAATCTAAACTCATTTTCCTGCCTCGAAACTCGTTTTACTCACAATTTCTGTTAGCCGACGGCGTTTGACATTCACCTCCGAACGAGAGGGTTCGGTTTTGCTTGCTTGGATATTCACTGCACAATCACCGATTTCACTTGTCCGAGACTGGGTTTCTCATTAGAGTGCGGAAATCTCGATGACCTGGGGACAGTTGCAATGGCAAAATCCGGATATCTGCGGGGTTAATCCGCTGGCATCCTGCAGCGGCAAATTGGCTTGGATCTGCTCGGTCCGTTTACCTGCACTTTAGAGTGTTTATTCGGATGCTTTTAGGCGGTAATTGGACGCAATTTGGACGGGCTTTGGATATCACACACGCACTGGCACAATTTGTCACAGACCCAGATGCAGATGCAGATGCGGATGCGATCGCGATAAGTATCTGCGGGATGGCTGAGGAGTATCTGCGCGGATTTCACGCCGAATTTATGACTGTCCAACAACGGCGGCATCGATGCAAGCACATTCGCAGGCACTGGCACTTTGCTGGCCATCCATCTTGCGCTGTTATCGAACAGTATCTGAGTATCTGAGTGTCTTGGTATCTGTATCTCTGTGTTCGCGCGGCACAACTGTGCGTTGGATTGTTTTTTTTTTTAGTTTGAGTTTTAGTTGGGTGTTTTTACTTATTGCTGTATATATTCCGGTGTATCCGCGGATACGTGCTCGAAGCGCCAATGTCTCACTTTGACTGCTCGGGCATAATTCAAATATCTGAGCATCAATAAAAAACACACACAACACAGCACAGCGCGGCACGGCACGGCAGGGCACACACACAGACGCGCCGCCTCACTCACTCACACTCCCCACGCGGCGTCCAATTGTATCTGCGAGTACGAGCAAGTAGGGCTATATATCTTTCGGATACCAAGTGCATCGCGTAAAAAGAGCAAGGCGAGCGATTCGAAGAGCGAGCGAGGGAGACAGCAGCACTCCGCTCTCCGTCGCCATCGCCAGCGCCATCTCGCTCGCTCGGCTACCTTTGCGGACGCGGAGAACGTTTTGGTATCAACCGCCAAACCAGAAATTCGTAGCCGCAAATTGTATCTCACGGATACCGTGTGTGTGAGAGCGTCCGTGTGCGTGTGAGTTCGAAAGAGCGCCAGTTCGAAAAGCGGCCCTCTCCGAGTTTCGAACCCGTTCTTATTGCTCTCGCTCGGCAGATCTTCCTCAGCGAGTTCGAAAGTGTGTTTTCGAACTTCGACTCGGGCAGAATTCCTATTGCTCACACCGACAGTGTCCGTGTGAGATCGATTCGAACTCCGAAGGGAAACCATAAACATTCGAACTTCAAACTTTTGGCTAAAACAGAAAGCTGGATTGTATCGGGAAGGCTGGGATTTGTGTTTTTGGTTTTTGGGGCGCTTTCGAAAAGGGAGAGATTATCAGAGCAATCTCTGGAGGTGTCGAATATGACAGCGGATTTTATCATGATTAAAAAGCAGCTTAGTTTTTTAAGGGCCTTGTATAATTTTTTAATAAGTGAAAATTAAATGTATATATATATATATTTTTTTTTTTTTTGAAAAATTCGATTTTGAATTATTTTTATATGACGAATTTCTGATATATGAAACAAACATAACTACTTAAACCTAACTACTTATTTTTAGATGATTAATATCTCTTAAATTGTTTCGAATTAATAAGGAAACTACAACACGAAATTAAATAAATAAGGCGACAAGATATAAATGACCCAATAGCAAATTTAATCTACATATTATTTACTTTTTATTTTATTTGCATTACCAACTGTTTTTATAGATAACTATTAAATTTAGAAAGTTTTCAATTTGTACTTCAAGTAGAAGAGAATGACCAAGAATGTAAATAAAAATATAATCTAAAATACCCTTCGAGCTTGGTGTGTTTTTTGTTCCCATTCACTCTCATTTAAAGATATGCCCTAATGAATATTTACTTCTGAATCAAAATATTCAGTGTCTCTGTTTTTGCGTTTTTAAAGAGACTTATTCCTCAAGTAAGCCAGGTTTTAATCTTACCAATAAATTAAAGATGTAAGAAATCCAATATCAGGGTTCCTAATTAGCAGGAGCTTTTAAAGAAGTTTGTTTTTGTTTGTTTCTGACAGCACTTCACTGGTTAATATTTCGTATTTTCATATGAATTGTATTTGCTTTGAGCAGCGCACTTAAGATATATCTTAGTTTTTTTTTGAGAGTAATCACTTTTTGATATTTTAAACTATATTTTTAAAGGGAAATTCGCAGTCCTCTCCTGGGAAGAGGAGCTATTCGTCGGAGTATCCGCTATAAGGAGACCATTGCACTGGCAATTGCAGCTTGCCGACGCCAAAAATCTTTCCGTTGAATCGTCAAACTTTTGTCTTCGAGCACAAACTTCGCGGACGTAACTTTGTATCTTGTATCTGAGAGTGTTCAGTTTTTTTTTTGGCAGGAGACCGAGCGCGCAGCTTGGCGACTGAAGTGCGCCACGTTCGAATCACGTTTGAGCCACAAACGGCAACAAAGCGACCCTTCTGTGCGCCGTGCACTGGTGTGCGTTTCGAACACTGTAAATCATCCGCCTGCCCGAGCAGCGGGTGCGAGCGAGAGCCCGGCCCGTGCGCATTTTCGAAACGCCTGCCATCCCTCTCGCACGCCCGGTTGGCTCCGCCCCGCGCCGTGATTTATGCTAAGAGGGTGCCGCGGCCACCGGCCTATGGCGCTGCAGCTCCAGAGCTCAGCCGCTCCACCGGAAAATGGGGAAATCCTTCGAGCAGAGAAAAGCGAGAAACGAGACAAAACAGGTAGTTTTCAGGCACCGGCCGCTCCTCGCTCCACGCTCCTTGCTCCATGCTCCATGCTCCAGATTAGGCCGAAATCATCCCAGATTAGGCGACGCCACCCCGCCGCACGTTCCCAACTTTATTTGTATTCAATCGGGGCGCTCTTCCGCTAAATCACCGGCACATTATTATTTCGCATTATTATTTTATAAGCGTTTCGCCAGCGCGTTCATTTCCATTTTTATTGGCCGCCTGCGAAAATGCAAAATCTCCTGCTAAAGTTATTCCTCCTTTAAAACGAGCTCGTTGGCAGTTGTCTCCGAGTTTAAATTTATTATCCTCAGTCTCGGTCTCCGTCTCCGTCTCCGTCTCCCCATCTCCCTGTCGGTTTCTGTTTCTGTTTTGGGATTCGGTCTTCGATTCGGATTCGGATCGGGTTCATTTGGAGCCAAGCCAAGTTCAAGTTCTTATGATTCATTTGCCTTTCGGGGCTTAACGATTTTGATTTGTTTGGCTAAATGCCTTAATTAAAAGTCGATTTCATATTTGCTACCAACATTCCAGATTCACATTCAGAGCTGAACAAATGCGGTTTGATTTCGGCGACATTTGAATTTGAATTCGATTTATTATTTTGATTTTTTTTTAAGGTTGATTAGCTATTTTTATCAGTGGCTTGTTCTCCCAGAGCGCCTTGTAAAGACACACCCAATGTTGCTTTGGTTATTTTCAGATATAAAACTTTAGTGGGTTGCCCTATCAGAAAATCAATAATAATTATGCATGATTTGCATTTTGTTTTATTTATAAATATCCAAAAGTGAAAAGGCTACCGAAGTATCAGGTTTCATTCTTTGTTAAAAAAAAATCGAGGCCAGTTTATAATGAACTAAAAATAGAAACTAAAATATACAATAGATGAGTTTTCTAGAATCTGAAAACAATTAAATTTTGCCAAGAACTGATATTTTAATTTGCAGAAATATTTATAATGCTTTTGATACCTTAAATGTTATTTCTCAGCTGAGAACTCATTTGATTTTTTCACATACTTCTTCGATCCTTAGAATCACACACATGTAACGCTCTCAAGTTCCCTCGTTCATAGAGCCCGCACATCTTCCTCAAAATGAAATAAAAATATGTAAAAAAAAGACGAAGAGATGGAAAATAAATGAAAACTAAAAAAAGAAATCATAAGAGAGACGCCTGCGTGTACTTCTGTAATTGGAGTTGATGTTGGCGATGCCAGCGGGCAGTCAGAGCCAGACTCCCAGAAACCCATCCTCATCGGGTCCGGAATCCGTATCCCACTCCACTCCACTCCCCTCCACTTCATTCCATCCCAGATCCATAGAGGGTCCCCTCGGCAGCATCCAACATGTTGCAGGCGATTTTTCATCATCGCTCGCATGTTGCTCCCTGCGATGTTGCAGTTGTTGCCGCGGACACACACTCGCTCAGTTTTTAATATGAAACAATCAGCAGCATTTGTAGTTTGTTTTTAGTTAACAAAAACAGGGCTTAACGCGAAATAGGAATTTTCAAATTAAATGTGGGCATAGGACTGCACAGAGAGAAAGTTATGCGAGATTTGGACGTTTTTATAAATTGTGTATGAATTAAAACGAATATACATTAATACAATTCATTTAATATACTTTATACTTTAAGATTTTTAATAAAAATTATAAGAACTTAAAGTAAGTATTTGCACAGTAGTATTCTGACTTACATATCTGTGTACAATTTCTAAACAAATCCCATATGGTTGCAATCTTTCACTGTGCACCAAGAAAACTGCAACTGCAACAGTTTCCAATTAAACGATCCGAGAAAAATGGATACCCCTCCCCGGACCAGGCTCACGACAATTCGTTAATACCTTGCCATTTGAGTTCTTCACGCATCCGTAATGGAAATGGGGGTTTTTCAGAATAGGTCGGAGAGGATGGGTTGTCCGTGTCTACGAGGAGTTGATAAATACCCTCCATTTGGGGCAAGTACAAGTCGGTGTTAGTCGGGATATAAGCGGTATCTGGGGCAGAGGGAGCACTCCTCCTGCAGGCGGCGATGCATTGAGAGATGCCCTTACATTAAAGGCCGATTTAAATTAATTTCCATTCCCTGCTTTTTGGCAGCTACCAGTTTTCAGTCTTCAGTTTCCAGTCTTCAGTCTTGAAACTTCAGTCTCGTGTTCCAGTCCACAGTGTCAGTGTCAGTCCATTCACATTTGATTATGACAAACGTGGCTCAGCTGTCAGACATGAGCTACTTAGTTGAACAAGATGGCTGCCGCAGAGGTTGGCAGCAGGGAGGAGTACGGGGTCCTGAGACTGGGTAAAGTGGTTCCACGGGGGCTGGAGGTCATTAGGAGAAGACAACAGCTGAGCTTAAGCGATGAGCTCAAGGCAGGAGACTTGCTGCGGCTCGAAAGGAGCTGGCACATGGAACGAGTCTTTAAGTAGGATGTGGAAAAAGGAGGCAGAGTAAATCCGAAGCCCCAGATTAGCATATTTGCAAGCATCAGGAGTATTTTTTATATCTTAGTATAGACATACAATAACAACACTTTATCGTTTTAATTAAACAAAAAATCTATTTATTGAAATAAAGCAAACAAATGATTGTATGCTCGATATAATAGAGCAATTCTTTTAATATAATAATCCCAAAATATTCCCAAATTCTTTACCATATTAATTCCAAATTTTTAAAAAGGAATATATCGAATATTCTGTTTATATTCAACATTTTCTTCCGGGAATAAACAAATAAATCAACCACAAATTTGCAACAAAAAAACCGTGCAAATAATATGCCATCCAGCGCAGGGCAAACGCCATTTTGATTGAATTTTTATACGCATACACACACACTTTTATTCGTATCCGAAAGTATATGTACGCAAGGACCATAAGGACACATTTGCCAGCCAGCCAGATAACGAAGCTTTTTTCAGCAAGCGGAGAGCTTTAACTGTATATTGCTCTCGCTTTGGCCGCAGCTGCTGTAGGAAGAGATGGTTTTTTGGGAGGCGGAGGTCCTGCGAAGCAGCGGGGAGTGGGAACTGGGGACTGTTGCGCATGTCCTTAGCCACAAGCTACGTACTTATGCGATGATTAATTCGCCAGGACAGCGGCGAAAGTTGCTACGGATCTATGAGATACTTTAAAGTGCCTTTAAAGTAAGTGCGAAATTTGTTGGGAAAATGTTAAAATGGCCGCCGAAGGATAACAGGCAGCTGCTGTTCCCTGGCAGCCCCTTGGATTCGTTCCCAGCTAGAATCCTGACAGCAATCAATCAGATTGCAACAAAAGATACGCAGCCGAAGAGAAAAAAAAACAAGGGAAGAAAACAAAAAATTCGATAAATGCTCGACTGGCTGCTCTTGAAATCCTGCTCCAAGGTCGAGTCCTCAGCGCGATGTCCTTCCAACAGGTCCTCCGGCATTGTTCGACATGTTCCAGTTGTAGTTTTTGGCAAATGCTTGCCAATTTCTTACCCGAAACTCCTTTCGCCCGTTTTCGATACCGAGGCTCATTTGTGTTCATTATCGTCCTGCGGCGCGCCGCCATCGAAATCCTTCCATGCCAATTCCCTGCCCTTCGTCCCTTCTTCGGCCACATTATGCGTGTGAACAATGCGGGCATTCACTTGTGTGCAGCACAAGGATACATGTGTCTGAATTGTGTCCCTTTGCTCTACATCTCGCCTCCTGCCGTCGCGGCTAATCAGCGCCGCTCTAATTAGCTGAGCCCACCTCATCAAGGCCGCATTAAAGGCGCAGAAGGATTGCAGCAGAGGGCAAGGATTCGCAAATGCGACACTTTCGTCACGGTTTCAAGTTAATCCTGCAAAAGGCGGAACGGGAAACAGGTTGGGACTTTAAGAGGTTTATAAACATTAAAATGTCTCGTACTTCAGGATCAGTTCTTTAAACTAACCTTACAAGTTTATACATAAGTTTGCTATTGTGCTAAACTTAACAAATCGATAACTAAAACACCAATTTTTCAAGTTTAATTTGTCTTTAGTCTTGTCAAACTTTGGAAAATTATTATTAGTTTATAATTTGTAGCAATAATGTATTGTTAACTAATTGAATACGAAATATAAACTTATCTATTAAGCGAGATTTCTGTGATAAAAAGAAATTTATATTATGAATAAAAATATAAATGTATGTATATATATATATTTCTAAAGAAATAATAAAAATGTCAGCGCACTTATTTTATTTGAATACATCCAAACTCAGGAAGAGCTCAGTAGAGCATCAAGAAGTCATCTCCCGAATTGATCGTAAATTTAAAGTTTTTTGTATGTGACTTTTTTTATAAATTAATTCTTTGTTTATCGAAATGACAATGAGAGATAAAATATTAATTAAGGTATATGCTTATTATAAAAGAATAAATGAAAAAGATATAGAAGAGATAGAGTTTTAATTAAGGTATATGCTTATTAAAATGCATAATAAGCATATACCTTAATTTATATTTTATCTCTTCTATATATTTTTTTATATTGCAAAGGAAAAAACCCCTCAACATGTTGAGTTCTCAAAAATGTTTCGAGGACTGCAGCTGCCTTAGCAACATTGCACTTGCAACATCTACTGCAGCCGCATTGCAACACAGTGGCTGTAAGGACACTGGTAAGCAGTGTATGTTGCACTGCATTACCATCACGCAAGGAGTGGGTTTGTGTCCGGTCAAGAGTAGAGAATTTAGTTTCGAAAAAAAACGTATCCGTAGAATGTATGGAATGTAGTTTCCAATCAGTCGGATAAGGATCGATTTTGAAATTCCATTCCAACTGAAAATTCATTATCCTTTTTTGGAGGCTCACACTCCTGACCACAGATGGCGCTTTAAGGTAGTTTTCCCTAACATTTGAGCACGAAACCCATTAAAGTCAAGTTTAACCCAAAGCGGATTTAAATGTTTCAAGTTCTCCACCTCCTCAGCTGTCAAATCGAACACCGACCTTGGCCATTAATCGTCTCATTCACGTCAAATTTGTACAATTCAAATGTCAATTGTGTGCGAAACGGAGAAAGTTTTCAGCCGGCAGCCTCCGACGGCTGAAAAATCAATAATTCCGAGCGCGTGAATTTCCATTAACAATTTGTTTTGGCGAACTTGAAACGTGAAGCGCACAGGGCACGAAGGGCCTTGAACGGCTGCTAAAAAATAAATTAGAAAATTCCTCCACACCCGCGGGCACATGTGCAGGGAAGCCCAGCCCGCCTGCTTTCCGCCTCCTTCTCAGATTTTTGAGTGCTACTCCCCCCTTTGGATTTTCCACCTCCACCTCCTGCGCCATGTAAGCTGAGGCCATCGACTCTGTGCTGCTCGGAATTAGGGTTTGTTTTGGGGGCAGCCTAAGAGGCGGTTGGCGCCTTGCCTAATTTGAATACATGCTCGGGCAGAATTTGTGTGTGTCTGAAAATGGAAATTCTGTGTGCGATTCGCTCACTGACTGACTGACTGACACATATTTGGGCATGATCAAAATTAATGACCCGGCACTCATATAGGCGCACAAGCCGGAGCCCGGAGACACCTTGGCACACACATTAGGCTGATGCAACACGAGCTGCGGAAAATGGGTCAGATGGGGTTTAGCAGAAGTAGTTTCCTTTGAAAAGATTTTCAGACTTGGATTTTGGGTTTATTTATTATATACTAAAATAGTAGTAGATCCTTTTATTTAGATTAGAAAGATAATAAAAAATTAAATGGAAATTTAAATTGATAGCCGCCTTTACACAATTATTATTTCTCTTAATACAACGTACATTTAGCTTACGAAAATATTGTGAGAGTATTACATTTTGTGGAGGAAACTTGCTGTTATCACATTAGAAACTTGTAACATGAACACTCTTAAGATTTGTATAACTAGGGTTTTGTTTATAATATGATATTTAATTTTAGATATTGATATATTTATTTAGCAAGTTTTCAAAGATATAAACTATAATTAGGGTTTTGTTTATATTATGATATTTAATTTTAGATATTGATATATTTATTTAGCAAGTTTTTAAAGATATAAATTAAAAATATAAAAGGTTGCGTTCTTCAAAGCTACTTTATATAAAAAATTATTCACTTTTATTTAAGAAGAATGTTAGTTTGTTTCCATATTTTTATGCAGAAAGTATAATAGACAAGTATTTAAATGTGCATTTAATTGACTAATTTACATTAAAGTGTTTCAGTTATATTATGTTATTATACATTTGCAAACTATTATTATTATAACTTTCTAGTTTGTTCCAAGCTTGCAACAAAGTGAAGGTGTCGTTTCCGACGCTATAAGTCATTTATAAATCATTTCTGGGAGGTTAAATCGTCAAAATTCTCAACAATTTTGAAAAATATGAATTTACAAAATGATTAATTTACAATGCTAATTTCTTAAGCTAATAAAGATTCGTAAGAAAATCAATCAAAAATTTAAATAATTCATTTTTGGCTAAGTTATGATTGATTTTCATAATCCACAGTCCAATTGCAAGGGTATATAAACTTGGAGTTTCCTAAACTAGCTTCCCTTTCTTAGTAAAATACAATCCCTAACCTCTTTAAATACCTTTTGCATTTATTGACTCACTCCCTCAATAAGTCTAAAAGACTGCAGGCATGGCTCGTGGACAAACCTCAGAACAAACCCACATTATGATCCAATCCCCGCCCTTATGTAAATATAATTTCGCGGATTCTCTTGCCTTGGCGTCACTTGCAGCTTTGCCGTCATTTCGAGTTAAACGATTTTTTTCTGACCCGAGCTGTCGGTTATTAAAAGTCATAATTGAATTTCTTGTAAACAGTTGTTGGTTGTGAAAGATGTGGCCCGAACATGCAAAAGTCCACAGAAGGGAGAAGTGGCCGGGGAGCCCGGTCTGGCGCTGAAAATTTCGAAAGTATGAAAAAAGCAATTAAAACTGAAATAATGAATTCTTTCTTTCGCCATGTTTCCCCGTCGAGGTTGGAGTTGAATTCGGAGTTGGTTCGCCGGTTGGCTGCCTTACCCGTGAAGGGATTGGCCTTCGCTCCGCTCCGCTCCGTCCGCCCGCCCGCCGCCGCTCCCCCGGACATTTCCCGGGCTGATTAGCATGAGGCGTAACAGTTTTTAATTGCAGCCACATTTGGCCGGGGCCGCAATGTGCAGCAACAGAAACACTGGCAACAAATAATGATAGCAACACTTATCTTGCCATCAGAAAGTTGAAAAAGTTTATACACATTTAGCATTTTTTTTATAAATTGTAAAACTTCGTCTCGCAAAGGCTTTCCCCAGTTATGGCGGCGGTCTGGTAATTTCTTGGCCGGATTAATGGGTTCGATAAGGAGTAGGCAAATATTGCTTGGCTTTCTGATTTTTAATAAGCCAAAATCCATAGCTAGATAATCGCTGTATCCTGAATCCTAGCGACCTGTCTTGCATCTAATTTAAGGACACCCATCGAGTGTTGACTGTCCGTAGCTGCGTTCCCATTATTTCCCTAAGGCTGTCAAGTTATCTACGCCGCTTGAGGCCTTTGTAGCCGCCTTCCCGGGAACAGCAACAAAAAATTGTGACAATTTTCAGCGATCTCCGATCGCCAGAGTCCAGAGTCCCAGAGTCCCGTCCTTGACTGTCATAAAGTCAGTTCCGCTAAAAATCGTTGTAAAATACTCCCGTGAACTAGAAAAAAATAAAGCAGACAAAAAATGTGCCTCAGTTCTAGTTTGGTTTCGAGAATCTCTCTGTTCGCGCGGAGGGAAAAAATGGAAACTGGAATATGCGGGACAATAAAAAAAACGATGCGCTGTAAAAACGTTTTAGAGCGAATCCGGCATTGTATATCGCGCATTTTGGCCATTGTTAAAAAATTCGAGCATTTTTTTGGGTCGCGACACAATTTTTTGCCGCCGTATCCGCAGGATTTCTCCCGGTCCTGTCCTCGCTCACTGGTCCTGGCCTCAATTTCCATTTAAAATGCGCTACGCACAAAAGTTTTTACACGAATTTATGATTTTATCGCTTTACGACTCCTCCTCCGATCCCAATAAAACTTTATTGAGGCCTCGGCATCCTGCTCGAGTTCCCTCCCGTAGTAGGCCTCATTTGGTAGCCTCGGAACTGTAGCAGGGTCAGGTTCTCGGGCCAAATACGCGTCCTGCGTCCTGTGTCCTGCGAATTAAGCCGGTCCAAGGCCGCGCCGGGTTATGCAAGTCTATGCAACGGATGGGCTTGCATAATAAAGGCAAATATTTGTTTAACTGGGAACTGCTCTAGTTAGCATTGTCCTGCCGGCATTGTCTCTCCCCTCACCCGGGCACCGCCCACGAGCCGGCGAAGGTGAGTCAATAAACGGTCACCTTCACCTCTTACACAATATTCCACAACGATCCGTAAATCCGGGGATTAGGCGCACCGTTCCGGCGTTCTCAAAAGGCTACGGGCATCATGCCCGTCGCTCTAATTTAAATTGCCATTCTGCATTGTTTTGCACCGGGGAATGTTTTCTAAAAACTGACCTAATTTTGCGCCGCACACTTTTCTTTAGACGTTTTCGAGTAAGTCTTTCGTTTTTACGACTCCCAAAAACGGTGAAAAGTTCCGCGAATTTAAAATCTATTCATGTTTTGTAAGAGTTTTCGAAAAGGTTCTCTGGAGTTGCGGATTCTGCAATCGGAAAATGGAAAAACAGTTTCGCGGAAGGAACGAGACTGATTAAAATACCTTTTCATTAAACAAAAGATCAGCGTGCAGAGTTTGAATTATAATTTTAGGTAGAAATTTTAATCTGAATTCTTTACTAAAATCTTTACTAACTAAAACCTTTTAGCAATTAAGTAAAACATTCATAAAATGAAGGTAAACCTGCTTTTATGTTTTTTTCATAGTTTGTTAAAAAAAAAACCTCATTTGTATTTTAATGTGTCTAAAAAATTAAGTAAAAAAATTTTTTCCACGGGAAATTACTTTTCTTTTGGCGGGTATATAATAAAACTATTCTAAATTAATTATTATAATAGTGTAGCAGAAAACTAAGTTAAAGTTTAAAGGTATGGTTAGCACTTAGTATAAAGTGTTTACAGTTCTATATCCTTGACCAGCATACATGTCCGTCAGCACGTCCGCTTCCCATGGAATGAAATTATCGACCTCCGAGAGTTTATACTTATAATGATTTTTGTTGAAATCAAACCAAACTGAAAATTTATTGAATAGTACAAAACAAGAAAGAAAGCAACTTCGGGAAGCCAAAGCTTGTATACACTTGTAGTTTTTATTTGGATAAGGGGACTGAATTAAAAACGACATAACCAAGTAAAAATGCATTAATATCAATTTGAAAATCAATGTTTTACTTGTTTCTATTAAGGTAACAAACAAGAAATGATTAAAAATTTAAAATATAAATTTTTTTTATCAAATTTTTCAGTGATATTTTTGTTTTCTTTTTAAAATTACTCATATATTTTTTTCAGACTTTTCAAGATAAGTATATTACCCTGGAATGGTAAAATTAATGTTTATGAATTTTTGGTTTTAAGCTGCATCACACTGATGGACTTCAGCATAAACTGTATCAAATTGTTGGTGAATTAATTTAAAACCCTATAAAAAAGTAATGATATGGAATAGGAATGGGAATTATGGGGATCAAATAGTCCCTTTTTTTAATTTGTTTCATTGATTTTAAAATAAGGCCTATTGTTGTCTTTATAGTAAATCTATATAGGATATGACAGTCACCACAATGGCTACAGTCACGGGAAGTTTGCAAATATAACTTAATATTCAAACTATGACATGAAATTTAAAAAAGTTAAAAAACACTTAAGCCCTAAGATATGTGTTAGAGTAAAAGTATGTAATGTTAAATTGAGATAAATAAAGTGCAGGTTTTTACTGATAAATATATTTCTCAAAATATATTACATTGTAAATCGCAGAAATAGCTGCCAATAAACGATATACTTGCTCGATCCGACACGTTCTAAGTTATTTAGTAAAATACGTACAATAGAAAGTAGACTTCTTGGTGATTCGACTTAAACCCTTTCAGAATAAAGTACCAAGTACCGTAACACCCAAAGATAGCTCTTAGCTTAACCCTTAAAGTGTCATTACAGCTCAATTTCCAGCGAGACGGGGGCGTTAGCCAAAGGAAAGTATGTTTTGGGTAAACAGAGCCAAAATCCCTTCCAACACCCCCGCCCTCGGACCAGCCAGTTCCACCTCTGATCTCACTGATTTCCACGGACGAATCAAGGTCTACCTGAAACGGAAAGACGCGTGTGTCTCGCATTAGAATGATGTCCTGTTGAAGGACGAGGGCCGAGAGGCAGGAGGGAACCGAGCTCGGAATCGAGGACGAGGCTCGCGCGACTCGACTCGGCCGAGCTGAGTCGACTGTTTATGGATGGTAAATGCACCGTGTCATGGGTCCTTAAGCGTCTTAATTGCCCGCGTATCCTTCGACGGCGAGCAGCGCAATTGGTTTCCAAGGCGGAAATATTATTGGCACATCATAAAACTATAAAACAGGCCGCAGGGGGCCACCGTCCACCTCTCTCTCCGCCAGCAACGAGGACATCGAGTCCTGACATTTCCTCCGTGTCCATCCAATGCCATCACCATCAGCATCAGCGAATTCGCCGAATTCCGAGGAGTGCGCGCGCGCCTTCGATTCCCCGGCGTACGACTCGTCAGCGGAATCGTACTGACGACCTACGCCGAACTCCCCGGAGGCCTTCGTCTCAATCATTGTTAATGGACTCCGTCCTTATTAGCTGTTGATATCCCACGATGTCGAACGTTACGAGGTTACGCCTCGGATCTTGCTTGGCTTAGCTGTATGTTACTTCTGCTAAATGTTTGATCTGGTTAACATTAGGCTTAGTCTGAATATCCATCTCCCAAAATTATGTAAAGTTAGTATTAATATAATATATAATCATATACCATACCACTATAAATAAATAATTAAATATAACAAATAAAAATCAAATTATTATTATATAATAAATAACATACACAAATTTTTCATCTTATTCAGAAAGAAGATTGTTCAGCAGTACAAGCATTGTTTTGTTTAGAATTAGAGGTATTTTGGATCAGAAAAGTATGACCATATTGGGCGTTTTGTAATATATAATATATATATATAATATATATATATTTATATATATATACATTTTATATATATATACATATAATATATTTAAAGTATATTTTATAACGTTAACTATTGTACAATATCGCCTCTATTAAATTGTATTTTTATTTTGTTTAAAAAAAAATGTATTCATTACCTCCATAAATGTATAAACAACAATGTTATATTAAGCAAAGAATAAATTTAAATTAGAAATAGTCAATACACAACGTCTAATTGCTCTGTAAAACAGCAAACAAATACATATTAAATATTTAGAATTGACAATTTTACAAGAGAATAAATTGAATATAAGCTATATAAATATATTTATTTAATTAGAATTTCAAGACCTATATGACTTGTCTCAATTTACAGCTCCATTTGCAGGCCATCAATCTGAGTGAGCTCAGTTGGAGCGACTGACACGGAAGGTGTTAACAGGGCCCTAACGGTGACTTGGACAATTCGAAATTTATATCTCAGGGCCATAAACGAGCCCATTGCGATGCATAATTCCCATTTCATTCAGCTTACGAGGTCATCATCTCTATTGAAGGGCGACGGGACAATGCGAATAAGTGTGACAGGAGCAATTATAGCCTGATCCTGATGTCTTCGATGTCAACACAACAGAGCGCGAAGACGGCGCAGGCAGTTGGCATTGAGCCCGGCCCGTATGGGACACACAGGACCTCGAACAGAAGCCAAGGACGCAGGCGACGCGTGACGCATTGGGAAAATATTTGTACAAAAACATTGAGGAAACTGTAAAGGAGCACAGCGTCGCGGCATCCTTGACTTTGATTGGTGCCGAGTCCAAGGACGATAGCCGAGGCAGCCTGACCTCGAGAGGAGTCGCTGGTGGGCCTCCGCTTCAAGGTCATCGAGGGAATATGTCCTGTCTGGCTTTCTCTTTGCTCCTAAGTGCCATCTAGACTCGAAAATCTGAAGATTGCTTCATCTACCGCCCGGCATCTGGACGAGAGAGCTGGCTAACGACTCGATCCGTTTGCAGTTTGATTGTTAAATCAAACAAATCGCATCGCGCACACCGAAATTTTGAATAATTCTCGAGCATCGCTCACTAATTAGCCGCCGATTGAGGCAATCAAATTGATTGCCTGCGATCCGAGCCCAAGAAAACCTCACGCTGCGATCTCCGGACCCGTGTTAGACGGATTGACGCTGATACTATATATAGACGCCTAATATCGGAATAGTACGGCGGGCTTACACCACTCGCGGTTTGTTTGTTTGGTTTGTTGATAATTTTTCTCGGCCCTTTACCATTTTATACGCAGCAGGCAGTCGCCTGTTTCGGCCTGATAATGAGTGCTATCCGCTCGATTGTTTTTATCGCCCCATTCCCGGCTTTTTGCCAGTGCTACATAATGAGAAATCCACCCGGGAGGAGATTAGCAGCGACTTCAAAGGGAACCAGCCCCAGCATGTGACCCTCGTAGCTCCACTCGAGCTATGAAAACAAACAAGCCCAGGACTAACTGAAACTGGAGTATCCGAATGTTATATCTTGTGTAATGCGGCCATCTGTAGCCTCAGGTGGGAGTCTTTTGAAGTATCAAATATTAATGAGCTTGGAGCAGCAGGTCTGCCCATCGATAAAACAATTAAGGAAGCAATACTCCATTTACAGAGTAAACTATGGCATTTGACTTGTTCTATAACTTGACTTGTTCCGCGGAAACTTCTAGAGAGATATACTACAAACTTTTGCTATATATTTCTGATGCATTGGTAAAATCTCAACCATCATTATACTCAATTCACAGTCTTGATGATGGGTCCCAATTTTCAATTTAGTTTTGGTTCCCGTCCTAATGATGTTGGTCACTCTGGCCTCGCTTGACCGGCCCGAACGGCAGCTGATGATACTGCTCCCGAGGAAAATAATGATGCCAGCGACTGCAACTGCAGCGAAAAGTATCTGAGGGCTGGGAATTAACACATTCGCCTCCTCCAGGCGCGTGCCTGTCCTACCTTCCCAAGCATTTATCAATCGTCGACGGGCCGACCCACCGCGCCACCGACTATATGGCACTGGGGTAACCCTCGTGGAAGTGCCAAAAATGTGCAACGGCGTCAGCGGAAGGAAGGCAGGAAGGAGGAAATGAAGCCGGGCAGGCAGGGGCAGGGGGTTCGAAGGACATAAGGGACAGGGGACATGCAGCTACTCGGGCACAATGGGATGGTCCCGATCCACTGTCAAGGTAATTTATTAATTCGACAATAAAAACGCACGCAGCTCTTGGGCCGAGACACGGATTCGCAATCCGCTCTGGGTTGGCACTGCGCTCGGATTCGGAATCGAGCTCGGGGTGTGTTGTGGTCGGACACTCGCATGTGGGCCTTACAACTCAATTAAAGTTGCCCGGGTCCTGGCTGCTGAATTTCTTTGCTCGACGGAGTGGTTTATGGCCATGTGCCGGGTTAGGGTTAATCGCCAACGACACATTGATAAAAGCCAATTGGCCGTAAGTGAGAGAGTAAAGTGGATTCCGGGCACTAAAGCGGATAATAAAATTTAATCAAAATTAAATAATTGTTGGCAAGCCCTTAAAATTGTTATTGCCTTTTTAAGATGTTTGTGTTCAACTTGACTCTTTTGAGGCATACTAATTGAGTATTTCAGCTGTTTGCCTTTTTTGGTTTATAAATGAAAATTATAATAAAACTTTTTTCGTAATTTTTCAAAACAATATTATCTATTTATTAACTCTACAAAATTGTATTTATTTCCGACAGAGTGTTAGTTCTTATGTCCTTTTTCTAACCTTCTTCCAACTGACTTGGAATAAAACAAGAAGTCTATCGATGTCCTAAGTTTTCCTTTCTGGGTTGTTTGGTATTTCGCATATAATTTTTAACCATTCTGGGCTCGTGTATAGAGTTTCATTTTCCCCTTCGTTTTTCCAACTGATTGTTAAATTTACTCTAAAACCAGAAAGGCAACTATGAAGCCGCTAGCAATTGAACAACAATTGAAAAGCGGACTGTCGACTGTCTTCTGTCAAACTGAAAAACGCCATAAATTTCGTGCAACAATGGATGCTGCCAGGACATGGGGATGGACCGGGATGGGGTAGGGGTAGCATTCGCACATGCAGAAACTGCACACATATGCCACAACTATCGATATGTTAGGGGTGTTCAACGGGGGTGGCTGAGATATATATAGACGATATAAAGTCCTCGCCGGCCGCGTAAGCCGATCAGAAAGTCGTGTAAACACAAAAAGTGGGCAAAATCGATTGTTTTTTTTAGCAGTCAATTTAGCTGAGCGGATTTTTGGTTCTATGTAAATAATGTTTATGATTGGAGGTGAGGGAGTATTAATATCTTAACATATTTATTAGATTTGGCTTACAACATTTTATTTTGTCAAAATGGCTTCTATTTCTATTGAACAGTTCTGTTCGATAATAACACACTACCAACTATATTTTATATCTGAAAAAGATTCTTTGAAATTTAGTTGGATTCCTTATTTTATTATTTGTAAATATAGTCAATTGCTTTGTTTTTATTGAAACCTGATATTTTCAGCTATTTTACATTATATCGAAGCAGACTTTAAATATTTATTTTAATTTGTGAAAACACAATAATAAAGTTTTTTTTATCAAATATAAGTTTAAAATTCAGAAAGCGTTGATTAAGCATAAAGATTGGTTAAAAGTCAGAAGTTATTTTCAAATTCTTAGACGTTTATATCAATTTTTTAAATTTTAAATAAGTTTAATTCTACTCAGTTTAATGTTAAACAAATGTATTTGATTTTGGCTATTTTTACTTAATAAAAGTCAACCTCGGTTTTGTATTGTTATAACTAAACTATTCTTAAATTAATATAACTATTTTTTTAGGTACTCTTACAAAATTTGAATAAATTCAAAGTTTGTTCTTTATTTTTAACTTGTGAGTTTTTTTTGCTGTACTTTAAGAGCTATTGCATTTGTTTAAATATGTTTGAGTTGGCGCAAAAAGTGGGCGAGAACGACTGTTGTTTTTTCTCGCCCTTTTAGTAGTCAGTTGAGGAGCGAGGGTTCTGGACAAATATCGGACATGGTGAGGAGTGAGTTGGCACCAGGAGTTGCGCACTTGCTTTCCTGGTCGCGAGGACAAACAAAAAGCGCAAACACGCGACCCTCGGCCACGCGCAATCGCTGCCTCGGGATCGGGCCCAGGATCGGACGTAATGTTATCCTTTGGCCGCCCAGTGCCGCGAAATAAATTCGGAGGGAAAGGGCCGCGGAGAAGGATTCCGGGAACAACTGGCAGCCAGTCATGGGCCGAACTCTTGGACTGGCAAAAATCCAGAGAAATTTTTAGGGAACCATAAACGGGCCCGGGGAAAAAGCCTTTTGTCGCCGGGACATTCTGCAGCAACAGTTTGCCGTTTACAGTTTACAGTTTTCAGATCCTTTTTATGTCTTTATGATTATTGCAATTAGAGGGGGACGGCCTGAGGCAGCTCTCTCGCTCGCCGCACCTCATAGGTAGGCATCTCATGGCTGTAATTACTGCAGCAGCGTCTCAAGGCCGCCGCGGAGGGGAAGTGGCCGGCGGATAACTCGCGATGATAATGGGCGCGATGGGTAGGTAATAAGCACCGCAGCAGGTAGGCCTCGAACGGATAGTTCGGCAGGACCTCGGATAACTTCCCCTCGATCTGCCGGCAAGGACATTCGCCGGGAGGGGTGGTTCGCCGAGCAGCGGGCGGCAAAGTGTCATGCGCAGGGATATTTATGCGCTATGACGACGAGCGTGTGCCGTGCCCCGGGTATTGCTATATATGCAGGATCTGCCGCAGGACCAGCTCATTCGCAATCCCAGCAGCGTTGCGTGCACATCGCAGACTCCGACACAGCACAGACACAGTTCCGAGATGGCCACCACCAACAGCCAGAGCCACTACAGCTACGCCGACAACATGAACATGTACAACATGTACCACCCCCACAGCCTGCCGCCCACCTACTACGACAACTCGGCGGCCGGCAGCAGCAGCTACTACCACCACCAGGCCAGCTCCTCCTCCGCCAGCTACCAGAGCTACCAGGGCTACTACTCCCAGGAGAGCTACTCCGACAGCTGCTACTACTACCAGAACAGCCAGGAGCAGCCGGTCGCCCAGGTCCAGCAGCCCGCCACCCCGCCGCCCAAGGCCGCCAAGCGCAAGGCCGAGGAGAACGCCGCCTCCATCATCGCCGCCGTCGAGGAGCGCCCCAGCACACTGCGCGCCCTGCTCACGAATCCCGTGAAGAAGCTGAAGTACACGCCCGACTACTTCTACACCACCATCGAGCAGGTGAAGAAGCCGTCGCCCGCCCCCTCCAAAGCTGCCGCCAGTCCCGCCCCCTCCTACGAGCAGGAGTACGTGGCCGTGCCCACGCCCAGCGCCTCCGAGGATGTCGACTACTTGGACGTCTACTCGCCGCAGTCGCAGAGCCAGAAGCTGAAGAATGGCGACTTCGCCACCCCGCCACCGACCACGCCCAACTCCCTGCCGCCCGTCGAAGGCATCAGCACACCACCGCAGTCGCCGGGGGAGAAGTCCTCGCCAGGCGTCAGCCAGGAGATCAATCATCGCATTCTGACAGCCCCGAGCGGAGCGGCCGATTTCAATTGGTCGCACATCGAGGAGTCCTTGGCATCAGGTAGGCATCGTTCAAGCACACTGCAACCCCTAAAAAATATGAAATCCCCTTCACAGAATCCTTCTTGCACTGCTTCCTTTATTGAAAGACAAAACTAACCAATCGCTTCCCCATTTCTTGATTTCAGATTGCAAAGACTCCAAGCGCACCCGCCAGACATACACCCGCTACCAGACCTTGGAGCTCGAGAAGGAGTTCCACTTCAACCGCTACATCACCCGCCGCCGTCGCATCGATATCGCCAATGCCCTGAGCCTGAGCGAGCGCCAGATCAAGATCTGGTTCCAGAACCGACGCATGAAGTCCAAGAAGGATCGCACGCTGGAGAGCTCCCCGGAGCACTGCGGCTACTCGGCGCTGCTGCCGCCCCTGGAGGCCCCGGCCACCGGCACCACGGGAGCGACTCCGATGCCCATGTACCACCATCACCAGACCGCCGTGCCCTCGTATCCCGCCTACAACCACACTCACAGTCACAGTCACGGCCATGGTCATGGACATGGCCACAGCTACGGCCTGCTCAATGATTATCCTCAGCAGCAGGCTGCCCAGCAGCAGTACGAGCCGTACCCGCAGCAGTACCAGCAGCAGTGCGGCTACCAGCAGCATCCGCAGGACCTGTACCATCTGCCCTAAGGTCCTCGCGGCGGCGCACAGCCGACACGAACACCGCGAGACCCGAACCGAGCCGCGCTTCTCTCGACCATTTGTAGGTGACACGCAAATGGCCCAAAGCCGAGAACGAAGCTGCGGCCCGATGAGTCGCACAGTAGAGGGCGCACTCCCTACGGTGCCCAGGCATCTTGGGCACCAGGACGAGTGCGCTTGTGCAGACAGAGACGGCGACAGCTGCTCAAAGGAGCAAGCAAAGCAGAGCCACAGAGGCTCCTTGCTGCGAGCGGAAACGGAACCCAGTGGCTGGCCATGATGGGTTCTCAGCGATCGATTAGCTGCGGCCAAACACAAACCCAAAACACTCAGCTGGGAGGCTGACATCGGCCACAAGACTTGGAGACTGACACTGTACAGTTAGTTGTAGTTAAATTAAAATTGTATTATTATTATATTATATTTATTTAAATATATAGAAAATGAGAGAATTTTAAGGAAATTATTTGGAGTTTTATTTGGGAAAGATTGGAATTGGAATTGAAAGGAGAATGGATGTACCTATGGAGATGGATTTGATTGAAACATTTTTATTAAAAAGTGATTGAAGAGTTACGAATTGAAAGATTCAATTATATATTTAATTAATTTACATATTTATATTGTGTAAAACATATTAATATGTCTAAAATAATTAAATAGTTGTTGTTATTATATAACTGCAGTCATGTTTAAATTTATCTAAAGCATTAGCATATGTTTTTTTAAGTTATATATTTATAAATAAATTTTTTTAAAACATATAAATAAAATTTAAGCTATATTTTTGTCTGTTAAGCCAGGAAATATTTATTTTTCGATTTTTAGATTCATAATCTTAATTTTGATGAATTTAAAACATTCCGAGCGTTGCACACTCAATAGAAATACTTTTTTCACTTTACATTCTTTAGTTCATCCTTTGATTTATTTGTGATAAATGAGATTCTTTGATCGCTGCAACCACCCAATAAATTCTGTCTGAACTTGGACGAAAGGCAACGATTTAACATTGAGCACGAATCGTGCAAATTCGAGCAGCTGCATTTTCTCGCCTTGATCCCCCCCAGCCTCCGGACCCGCTGCTATCTCCCGGTTTTCCTACAAAATTCACTCTTTTCGCCGGAGAAAATGTCACATTTTGGTCGGGCATCGGGTGCATCTACCACCACACCCCATGGCCTGCCGCTTCCTCCCCTCGCTGCCTTGCCGAGCGTTCGTCTATTGAAGTGAGACATTGATTGGTCATTTTTCATTGCATTGCACAGACCCGTGACAGTTATGGGTAACGCAGAGCAAAAGGAAAGTCAGAGTCAGATCGGGATCGGATTCGGATTCGGACTCTGAGGGTATAAGGGGAGCCTTGTGTATACACACAGTTGGCCGGGGCATCGTTTATTCGACTCATTAGGTAAAAGTGGACAGTGGGTGAGCAGCAGGCGGCATCTGTGGGATCTGCCACACGGATGAAGTTAGGTGCGAGATGAAGTGCCATAAAGTTAGTGGTAAAATTAAAACATCTATCTTGTTTGCTGTATAATATAACAAGAAGTTACCTGAGTCGAATAAAACCTCATGCAGGCTTGTCTACATGTTTATAGTATTTTTTAAAGGTTTTTTTTGTTATTGCGAACGACATATTTTTTTTTTAATTTTTATTTATATGAAAATAGCATAAACAAATATAAGTAACATTTTATTCTTGCTTTCTTGTATATTCTTGTATATTCCATCTTTACCCTATTGAAGAAAATATTTGCTGTGTATAATTTCTAGTTTTATTAAAGTCAAGGACCATCAAGGATTTTCCAGAGCTTAAATCTTTTCTCCATTTATTCCCTTACCTGGATGGATTATTCATTTTTTATGGGTTCCAGAAAGTCAATATTTTGCCTCTTTTCGTCAACATTAAGCAAGCTGTTCAGAAAGGATTTTTATCTGTTTCCAAAAGTCAGCCCTTTGCCTAGCCCTTTTTAGCCAACATTAAGCAAACGAAGTTGCAAGGACTTTTTTACGGTTTCCGAAGAGTCAACTTTCCCTTTTGAATTGTTTTTTAGAATTCTTGGCAACTCCCGAGGAGCTGTAAATGGTTTACGTGTAAATTGCGAAAGAGTTACGTTAACTCTTCCCGCGTCCTTCTGAGAAACTCGCTGTTTTTTATCCTTTTTATTCGCATTTCGCTTTATTAGAGAGCCTCGGAGCGGGTTCTTAACTCATTCGCGAACCATAAAAACCTGAGATTCGCGGAAGGAGTCTACGTTGTGGGCGGAATCCTTCTGGAGGCCGGGTGCAGTCAAGGCTGTGAAGTCAATCCTTTAGCGTAATCCTTTAAATAGCCAAAATAAAGCCCGCCTTTGTCAAAACAATGCCCAGCGCTCGCAGAATTCGCATTTGCGAATAGGCGGTGCCATTGTGTCCACTTAGCCGGCAGGTACCGCCTCCTCAGGATTCCGGCGATCCTCGGGCTGTGCATCCTTCCTGCAGACCCAACCTTTCAGCGGCCTCAGCCATAACGATCGTAAAGTTATCCTTTCGCAAACACGAGCACACGGTTACCTCCTTAAGCCTTAGGCCGGCGAAGGAGTTACAAAGTCATAAAAACAAAACACCTTTGTCCGCGCGGCATTGTCGGTTGGCGAATTATCCTTTCTGTCGCCGCTGCCGAATCCTTAATCCGCGCCGTCTTCGCTGCCAGTTAAAGGGAGATGCACACACGGATAGAAGGAGACAGCAAGGACTCTAAGGTAGAAATTCGCAAATGACCCGCGACCCTGGCGAAAGGGGAAGGAAGACGACAGGCCGGCACAGGAACGCAAAGGGTATCGGACATCGGTAAGCCTTTAGCTGGAAGGGATTACATTACATTATCCTTATGTCTAAGATAAACACCGATCGTCTAAGCCAAAACATTGGATCGAGCGTGATATTCGAATTAGCTCGCTCGGGGAGATTAGCCCGGAAAAGTCAACAGATTTGTGGATGCTTAGCAGGCTAAGTATGAAAACAGTCCACCTTGGCATTATCAGCTTAAGGGGTTAAGTGGAAAATTAAAAGGCAACAATCTTTCAAGGATTTAATTACAATTAAAAATGTTGGAGGAGTTTTAAAAGTAATATAGATTTTAACAGGAGCTTAACTTATTTAATTGTATTTATTTTTAAAATGTCAACATTTCTCTTAGTAATTCTATCTATAGACCTTTTTTTTGGCTAAAACTTCTTAATTAACTCCTTGATAAAGGATTTCCTTAAACGGTAAGATGATAATTACTACCAAGACACTTATAAAATCGTATTCCTGTCATATCATCACAGCGATTTTCCGATAACGACTTCGGCAAGTCATCGTAAGGTCAGCACCTCTCTTTCGGCCGCACCCTTTGTTGTGATGGCCATATATTTATGGCGCTCAAAAAGCAATTAATTGTGACCCAAATCAACGATTTCCGAATGGCTGGCAATATCAACACGGCAGTGCGATCTAATGGCCCGGCAAATGCCACCGATCTCCATGGACCAAGACGTAGGAATAGAGGAATGGATATATGCACATAGTGGGAATGGTAATGAGATCGAGATCGGAATGGAATGGTCTGGTATGCTGCATGAGTTATGGCCGCAACGGTCAGATGTCGCCTCCAAATGCTTCATTTCTATGCACACGCAGAGAAAAATCTGGAGTTTTTAAGGGATTAAAATCCTTAAATAAATATAATAATAATAAAAATATATTAATAATAATTATATAATAAGGATATATACAATATATTATATAAGCTATCTGAGTCTAAGGTTGTAATCATATTATTAAAGAACAAAAGAAACAATAAAGAAAGTAACTAAGACTTTATATAAATTAAAAATTAATAAATAACAAACGTATAACTGCAACACTTGAACTGCACAAATTCGAACTGATTTAAATTATGAAAAATAATATTAATAATAATAATTTTTTCTCTCTGTCCACAAACCTAGTTCATGTTGCTTGTACTTTCCACGGAACATCCAAGCCAAAGCCGCGATGAAATCAGCGCCAAAACTAAGCCAAACCTGATCGCTGGCCAGCGGCTAGATCAGTGCTGAACCCTGCCCCCGAACTAGAGGTTAACATCAATATGGTAATAAGCCATATCGCCAGAGCCACTGAGAACCAGCCAGATCCCATCCCGTCCGATCCTCACGAGGGGCTGCCGGATTTATGAGTTCACCGAATGCTTTATGGCGTGTCGCTTTGACTAATTTATCTGCAAAAGGCGACGGCGCTGGCCACGAATTTTTATTGTTAATTTATGATTAAGCTGATTATGGTCTATTCGGTTTTGTTTCGGGTTTTTTTTTTTTGGTTCAAAATTTTTTTGGTAAGGCGTTCACAACAAAAGGATTTCGGTGCTCAAGTGGTGGATTATAAAAAGGCCTCTCGATGATGTTTGCCAATACGAAAAATAAACGAACTAAAAATAAACGAACTAAAAATAATCCAAGCAATTAATTTTATTTATTAAAAGGTATTACATTATATACATAGTTAATGCTTGTCATAATAATTGCAGTTTAATAACACTTCCTCCATTGATAGAGTATATTTATCAAAAGCATAATTAATTTTATCTTTACAGTAAAAAAAATAAAAAACTTGCATTCCTCCCAACCTCACAACAAAGAAAGCATCTTGGAAAGTAATCCCACAGATATATATTTCAATTATTGTTGTTGCTGGGCCACCACCAGCTAATGAAACAGACTTTCGTTATTCTGAAAATGAGAGCGAATGCGAGGAAATCTGTGGTCGGTTTAGTTTAAATGGGCCGTAAATGATAATTTTAATTTTTAATCAAACATATGCCTGCAAAAACGGCAATGCCGACGACCGGCATCCACCGTGGACTTTCGTGTCAAAGAGGCCGCCGAAAAACATGTGAGGAGCCCCAGGCCCAGCCCCAGGCATCCTCATTCTCATCCTCAGAGTCCGCGGACAGAGCACGGAGGAACGCGGCACCGCTCGACGTAGCACATCTTGAGTGGTCGTGGTCGTGCTCGCGGATCGGGAGCGATCTGCCACTGCCACCGCCTCCGCAGCGGCGCTATAATAGCGATGCAGCTATAGCTGGCATTACGATCCGATGTTCACGGCCACGGAACGGGCATACTAAATTCCGCAGGCTAGAGCTCCCGGGAAGAGCTTGGAGAAACTCGTGGCAATGCGAATGGAAAAATTGCGGAATTTTTTTTCAGGCAATGAAAAGATAAGAGAGGGGAAAATGAAATGCGGTATATACAAAACATCTGTGCAAAAAAAATTGTGTTAATCATTTTGATAAGATAAGAAATCGTTATATTTGAAACTTAAGAAATATTTATACCTTATACAGGAGCATAATGTGATACCGATATTAATAAAAAATAAATTTATATAGTTTTATACCTTTCCAGAGTTAAAAACTGTTATTCAGAAGGTTGACACGTAGTGCAGAGGTCATTTCCGACCCTACTAACTATATCTATATGTTTATTGATCAGCATTAACATCCGAGTCTACCTAGCCTAGCATTTAATATTTGGAATATTTAATATTTCATCAATAAAATTGTCAAAATTTTAAGAAAATTACATATATATTTTAATTGCAGTGCAGGCTTATTAACCTTTTAGAAAGTAACACAGGAATGTGTTTCTAATGGAAATTATTAAATTTTTTGCACACAACATTTGGATTTCGAAAAAAAAAGATTTAGATGCTTATCCATTTAAGGAATGTCTACATTTTAGGTATTTTTGAGATCAAAAGCGAATGAATAGGTCATATAGATATATTTTTATTTAAAATGTTATAAATTAGTTGCGATCGAATAATACAGTTTCAAATTCGGCTTGGCTTACCGCAGCTAACTTAACTTAATATAATATTTAATATTTTCGGCTTTATATATCTGTGAATCTCGGGAAGATCCTGTCTTCAGCACTATCTAGCGATAGACTCTGAAAAAAAAATTAATAAGAATTGGGAGAAATATCCGTTTCTTATTAGACGTTGTCGAATATTTAAAATTATATAAAAATTCTTAGAGTATCCTGATTATTTGACATGGATTTTACATATCGCCAGTGAGGCGAAGACAACAACCAAATTCGACATCATGGCGCACGCACTGCTTGCGCAAACTGCTTGAATTGTTGGCAAAGAAATTATGTTGTCCATGCTAAGCAACATTTGCTTAGAAACAAAAGGAAGAGCATGTTCTTAGAAAAAAGAGGCTGCAACATTTGCTTAGGTACAAATGGGAAACGAAATGCTTACAGAATTTATTATATAAAGAATTTAATTAAAAATAATGCAAATATAAATGCACAAATTAAAACAATATAATTAACACAGAATAACATTTTGTTTTAAGTTTGACAAATCTATACATATTAAAGATTTACATAAGTTTCTTTCCACAAGTGTTGTATTAAATCTTTAAGTCAATTTACTTTCACTTATTAAGTAAGTAATATTTTTCTTATAAATTAATATTAAGCATATAATGTGCCACGACGCACAAAATACGTTATATATAAATGTAAACTAACAACTGTTGAAGAATCAAAAGTAATTGACTTTTTCGGAATAGCCTTTCTCTGTTGTTCTTTTGTAATCAGAGAAAGGTATCTGTTTCCCTACTTTGTTCTCCTAATTGCGGCCCGTGAATGAGTTTCCACGGTCGCAAACAATACGCGGCACACATGGGGAAAACACACAGATACAGATACATATATGTACGCGGCACTCACAGATACGGATATTCGTGTCATTCGACGAAACTTCAAAGATATCCGACATTTTTGTTTCTTTCCTCTTGCGTGAGTCGTGAGCGTGAACCGGCAAAGTTTTGTATGGCGCCTCTCGACAGTTGTTCCTCAATTAAACTTCGGTACGAGAGGCCCGGCCCCCGGAGCCCCCGCGAGCCCCCGCAAGCCCCGCAAGGTGGAGGCACACACACAGCGAGCGCTGAATAAATATGGCGCAAGCAAACAAAATATCTGGAAGATACAATTATACGCACGCAATTCGTCAATCAGAACGACATTTTTCTTTTATTTGCTCGCCGGTCATTAAAAGCAACAGCAACCTGAGAATGGGAGAACGAATGCAATAAAAGTGCCGCAAGGCAGCGTTTCTTTTTTCCTCTCTATTGAGCCCCAAGTCTGGGGCAATTATAACTTCTGTTGTGTTTGGGTTTGGCTGGAGGTGGAGCTGGAGTTGGAGTTGGGGGCCTTTCCTTGGCAGTCATAACTCCGCTAGATTGAGATGCTCTCTCCAGGTTCTCGGCTGCAGCTCGAATCGCCGCGATACGAGCACAAAAGGTAAACTAATTAATTGATTAATGGCCGCGATCACACGCTTTATCTCGCAAATTAATATTATTCAATTTAAAACTGACTTAAAGTCGTTTTCACCACAACTAAGAGTTGTCGCACTATAATGGCGCTCATTAATTTCGTCCCAGAGGCGGAGAGTGAGAGAGAAAGAGGGCCCTGGCTAAAGAGAGATAGCACTCAGCGAGATCCTTTTGAGATCTTTATCGCCCCCGATCCCTCGGGCTCCCCTCGCGCTCCTCCGACTCCTCCAATCCGCCGGAGCATCGAATGAATCAGTTGCCGGTTGTCACATGCGCCGAGCCGGGCCTCAGATAATGCCAATGGATCGCATAACTCAAATCTCGGCTCTCGGTCCCGAAACCGCCGTCCTGGTCACATGAGGCCCCGCAATTAATTGAGCTGTTAAATGTAAGTCTCGGAGAAACGAAAGGGAAAAATTAAAATTGACATCCCAATTAATATTTGGCTCGTTTGCATGTCGGTGCCCACAATACTTGGAACGCACTTACAGGTTCTACAGGTTTCCCCCAGCCTTCGACAGCCGAAGAGTTTGTCCCGCGAGGGCTCCCCCAAATCGTATCGATTTCAATCAGTTAGGTGTGGATATTTCAATTTCATCCTTAAATTATTCCGAGAATTTATTAAGTTTCAACCAGATTGAGATGCTGGGAATTTACTTGTATTTGTTTAGTTTTATTCATTATAAGAACTTCTTATGACTGCAAAAATCGTTTAAGGAAAGGGTTATATTTTATAAAATGTGTATATTTCTTTTCTGTATTGCTGTTAAAATTGTTTAAGGATTATTTTTAAAGTTAAGAGTTGACATTAAGTGTGGGCTTAATCTTTGCTGTAATATAATTTCACTTCACATCTCTATATTTCTTAATTAATGTACGTTACCATGAACAATATTTATTTTACGCAGTTATGTATTTTGGGAAACAAGTTCTGAAGAAAAAAAGAATGCTTATGGTTTCATTAATTTATACATACTTATTGAGATCTCACTTTATTTAAAATATAACAGTAAGCAATTAAATGTAAACAAAGGTCGTTTAAAATTAATTTAATTTAATTCAATCCGAATTGAAGTATTCTCCTTAGTCAAATAATCAAATTAAATTCGCTAAGCCAGCTTATTTTAAGATGTGCCGAATTTATTTCAATTATTTTTATAATTCTCAACATCTTGATGAAGAATAACTGCAGAGTCCTGAAACCAATTAGATGATTGCATTCCTCCAGTTCGCCGAATATATCTCATAGATTAAAACATTTTAATTACACGCATCGCTTGGTGTTTTAGGTTTTCCCCGCCTTCCCGGCTAAGGCTAGCTGACTGGCATGGTTTCGTTCCACGCAACGTTCCGGGGATCAAATGGAAATAATGAAAACTTCAACGCCATCGAGGGTTCGGGCTTGGGCTCGGTCTCCTGGCTCCTCACCTCTGACGGAATGCTGCCAGCCGGAGTTAGCCCGTCGTCAGCGCGGGCACATCAACATCCACATCCACCAAGATGGTAGGCATTTAAGCCCGGCAAGCACACACACTAGGACGAGCACGCACCACTCACACAGACGGCAGGCTGGGCCGGTCCGAGAGTATCCTTTTCGCTTCCTTCACTGGCTGGGCCTCCCTTCAGGGGCGTAGTGCATGATAAATGCCCGGGAATCCGTCAATGTCAAAATCAGACTGTTACAAAGCAGCAGCGGCGTCCGCAGCGCTCCGAAGGGAATCGCCAGGGGACGGGGCTCTGCGGAGTGGGAAAGGAGCAGGAAGAATGCGACCAGGATGCGAGCAGGAGCATCGCAAAAAACAACAACAGCCCGACCAACTGCCGCTCCGGATCCGGAATCCCATTTCAATATCATGCATTCAATATTCACTTGGTAATTTTGCAACATTTTTGCCCTTATTTGAATTCGTGTTCATATATTGGGAACACCAGAAACTAAACACTAAGAGAAAAAGTATTGATCATTAGATTATTTAATTTATTTTAGAACATTTTTAATACTAGTACATTTGCTAATATTACTAGTTATATATTTTGAAAATTTAGCAAAATAATCTTACATTTTATATAGTATACTAAGGTACATTAAAAGTATCCATAAAATCAGATACTTTGAAGCTTCACAGATTATTTACGCTAGCTTATATTTAATTCTAATTTATATTATTTTTTTTTTCGGTGCAATAAGGAGACAGTCTGGGACATGCCTATATGCAGGCCATGCAAATGCCAATGCAGAATCATCTAGCGGAAATTATGCTGACTAATTGCGCGTAATTAATCAGCTCCTGGCGCCCACACGGCAGCAACAATAGCACAGGAACAGGAACAGGGACTGAAAATGCCCATGGCCATGGCAATATGAGGCGGCGTGTGCAGTCGTGGCCGTTGAGTAACTGGCTAGAATTGAATTTGATATGCTCCATTGGCACCTTACCTCATGTCAGCCCAAGTCGGGATAAAGAAATTAAATAGCCCCGTGGTGCAAAAGTCCTCCTCTTAGTATTTTGAATTTGACATGCACGCTAAATGCTATGAAGGATTGCGTGCCTTGTGAGCGATGATACAATCTACAAGATACTTCATTTGAATTATTTGTCCTTATTATTGCTTATGTATTATTAAAGTTGCTAGTCCATTAGTGAGTAAAACATTAATTTAGCTTATTAGAAATAAGTTGAAAAATGCAGATCGATAGTTGTTTGGTAATAAACTGTTTAGAGTAGCTCCTATTTAGGATTCATAACTTAAGAGATACTAAAGGTAAATATTAAAAGATAACATTGGAGGTTGTAATGATTTATTAACATGACATTGACAGGAATTTTAATTAATATCCACTATCCTTTGTATAATCCGAATTCACAATGTTAATGACTGAAGTCTTCCCTTATTTAATCTGGTTTCAATGTAAAATGACTCATTATATAAAATAAAATTTAAATTATAGATCAAGGTACTTTGTATCTCGCTCTAAGCCGAAGCTTTCAAGTTCATATCAATGTTAAACATATTTCCACTTCCACATGAGCACAAAAAAGTAAACATTTTGTCCGGTCCGAGTGGCAAAAAATAAAATAGCCATGTCCATTGGCGAGTATTTTGACAAATTGCCCGATTGGACATTGAAACATTTTATCTGCCATGTCGTCGATGCCAGTGGGCGTAGTCCGGGGGGTTGAGGGTGGATTTTGGGCAGTGGGCGGTGGTGGGTGGTGTGTGGTGGCTCTCCAAGTGGGTGGAATCCCGAAGGGGGGTGTGAGTCGTGCCACGGGCAGTGCGTTGGGTCAGTGCGTGGCATTTCGGTCATTTATATGAACACTCGTCCTTTTTCATTGCCAGTGGGCCTCGCTCTCACTGCCGCTCCTTTCTCATTCCCTCTCTCTTTCCCTTCCACTTGATCCGGGTGTGCTGCTATCTCTCTCACTGTGGGCACATGTGTGTAACTTCCAAACTCCAAGCCAAACCAAACCGAACCGATCCAGAAGGGCCGCCTTCGGGAGCACATCATGGCGAATGACAGATTAGCAAAGTCCCAATGGACATTTGTAACCGAACGGAGGGACCCGAGTGTGGGCGGTGGTTTCACTGGAAGAAAATCTTTGTTAACTTTTCTATTTCATTTTGGGGTCGAAATTTCTTGGGCATAGTGTGGATCGAAATCATTTCTTTTTCTAACCTAAATTCTTTCTTTTTGTGTTCTAATCAATAAACAAATTCAGATATATTTAGAACTTAGTTTAAAGATTATTGGCAGATAAAATATATATTGGCAGATGGTAAAATAATTATAACACATTACATATTTCGATATGTAGGGAATTAAAAACTACAGAAAACTTGAAAGTATTTTAAAATAGCCTTAATTAAATTAGAAACTTTAAACCACGCACAGAATATATTTTATTCTTATTATAACAAACTCAAAATGTGAATTATTTTATTCCTCCGATTATATTTCTCTCAGTGCCAGTGGGTGGTATAACTTGGGTGGTGGATCCTGGAGTAATTTAAATTGCCAGCCTGGCCGGAACGCAGCGCTTTTGACCGCTGCCCACCTTGAGGTCCCTGGAGACGCTCGCCGGTGGACGCTTCTTATCGGCCGTGATTACTTTCTAATCCGTGGCAGCATCGGAGGCAGTCGTCCAGCGTTGACACAAACAAATGGCCAACTGGCAGCGCCAGTCGGAATGACAGGGCACATCAAACGGGCCACAGTGAAAGGTATTAATTGCCGTCCCAGGAGCGGCAGCGGGAGCAGGAGCAGGACGAGGCAGCCAGGTAGGCCTGCAGGACACAAAGTGGTGGGCGAGGGAGAGAGTGTTTTTAATGTGAAAGCAATTTCGGCAAATCCGAAGCAACTCAAACGAAAGTGCCGCCACAGGTACACGTGGAAATTCTCTAGTTGTTGTGACCAGAGTGGCCATAATTATTTTGATGTTGCTGCGTAATTAGTGTTCGATCAGCTGAATAAATGGTGAGGGGAGAGTCGCAGGGCGGCAGGAAAGGGAAAGTGAAAAATTGCATTTCATGCGTGGCTGCCTCAACGGGGAAATTACGCACTTATTTCCCATATATATCGGAAAGTGAAATTCGTTTGGGAGCAACTAATTGCAGTCATTCGGTGCAATGCACAAAATGGCTGACTTGAGTGGTATGGCCGACATGAAAACGAAGTAATTGCTAGAAAGTAACATCTGAGGCACATGAACTGTGAGATACAACTGAACTACATCTTGTAATTTCTTATTTAATGTAAAACATGAAAGAATTATGTTTAATTTGAAACCTATTGAAGGCTGTAGAACATATATCTTATTTTTAAAGAAACTAAAAGCCTTAAAACGTACGTTTTTAAATTTAGTTACCTTGCTTCTTATATAATGCGACATTTCATCTAAAATCAAATAGCTGGGACAAGAGTTTGCATTGGAAATTAAATCTCCTAAAAGACCCCTTCAGAAAATAAAATATAAATAAATTAAATGACTGTATATAATACTTGAATTCGATTGTATAAAAGCCACATTCTTTCTACTTTAACTCCTCAATGTTAAAAGTTAATGACTGCCAATCCACACACCCACATTGAACATCTGTCCGAATCGAAGGCTTCTTGGGGTTTTGTTCGCGGGTTGCAGGAGCCAAAAGACATTCTGCCATTTGAATGCGTAACTCTGATGACGACGGCTGACTGATGGCCACAACTCCCGTTGACGAGCACAACAAATTTCAGTGCAACGTCTCATACTATCAATGTCGGCAATATGTCAAATTTAACAGCAGCGGGCGGGATCGGGATCGGAATATATAGTAGACGGCGGCGGGAGTGGCAGCAGCCACGTGATGCCAAAAAAAAAACCAAATAAAACAAAAATAAAACCGAAATGAGAGATGCAATGGCAGAGGCGCATGAAAATTCATTTTGAAAAGTTCTGCTCCCCGCATGTGAGGCACGAATTAATAATGACGCCAACAGCGTCGAAGGCGCGACGAGGCTATATATGCAGCTATATATCTAGATGCAGTCGGCTGAGCAAAGGAAGGGAACTAGAGATGGGAGTGTGATGATGGTGAATATTAAAATTTAATTATTTTAGATTAAAAACTAAAATAATATTTGAACAGTTACTCCTTACACTACTTGCTTAATTTCTTGAGCTTAACTCACGGCAATAGTGATTTCTGTGATATATCTATATTTCCTTATCTATACTTTTCCCCCAATTAAATATAATGATTTGTTAATAGTATTTAGCAAACATATATTCGTGTCACAGTGCCTTCAGCGATCCAAATGCAGTTCCTCGACATCAAAGTGCTGGGCATTTGGTGTCTGGCTTTTGCCATTGGCTTGTTTGAGTGACAGATCGTTCTGGCCGGGGCTTTGAAGTGGAACTCGTGTGGCAACCGTTTAAGATATAATTAACTCGGCATCCGCGCACTCGCAAATTGGCGCAGAACAAATGGAAACCAAATTTGTGTTCAATATTCAAATGCCCGGCGAGAAAGACGGAAAAACAAATGACAAACACCATTCCCCATTATGTGGGGAATGTGTTAACAGGGAAATAAACAAAGGGCCGAAACGGATGGCAGTCGAACGATGAGAAAGAATCAAAACTTTGCCCGGTGACAAGCCACTCAACTCAACTCGACTCAACTCATTGACATTGAAAGCGACATCGGGCCCCAAAAGCAAACTCACACAAAATTAGATTAATTTGGGTAATTTGAAGTTTCGTTGTAATGAGTTTGGTCAGTCATTTGGCTCTGACATTTTCGTTCATTTGGCCCTCGGCTTTGTTGTCTTTATTTCGTGGGTCGCGACTTTGACAACGATTTCCTTTCCCCCGCCCCGACCAGTGAATATAATCGAGGCCCAAAGCTTTATTCGTCTTAGAATTCTTAACTCATAACGTTGGATGCTGTTGGTGCCTTATTTATTCGGCTGTTCGAAATGCTGAAGTTGCCCATATTTCGAGGGCCCCGGACGACATCAGTTCCGCATTCAGAGATTCAGTTGCATCTCGGGACATGGCATCGCGGGTTTGGAGGGGCGAATTTCCAAGGGGGCTGGGTTCGAGGCCAGTCCGGGGCTCGGGGGAACATGTTCCTTATTATTTTCCGCTGATTAATCGATTGTCGGCTGCATGTCGCTGGCTCTCCCTGCCTCCATATGTCATCCCCATCCGTAGTGCAGCGCTCGGTGATTCAGACACTTGTCACTGGAAAAATGTAAACATGAAATGCATTTATGTAGAAATGTAAAAAGTATCTGCGCAAAATACAAATATCCCCCTGTCATCCGCGGGAGGGATGCAAAGTTGCTGCGAATAAAAAATGGTTTGACATGGCGCGTCTCAGTTGAGGGAGCCATTGCGTAAGGGAGAATGGATTGCTCCTTGAAAGAGATGGAAAATTATTTGTAAAAATTTAAAGTATCTAACGGATTGAAGATTTTTTGGGCGAAGAACATTGCAGTGTTGCTAGGTAAATTTATTAAAAAAAAAGAGGTAGTCAGAATAGTATTTATATTGCATTGTTATGTTTGCGTACTTAAAAGCTTAGTGTTTAATACATAAACCAACTACAAAAAAAATATACAAAAAGTAGTCAAGTTCCTAGAATAAAATCTCTTTTTAGTAAACAAGCTTTTAAGTTCTAAATGATATTTCAAGCTACCCCAAGATTTTTTTATTTTCTTTATAAACCGAATTAAGTTTAAACATCTTTTCAAAGCATTTTCCCATTTTTTTAATTTTTTAAAACATTTCTTATGGAGCAGAACAGCTTCACACAACCAAATTTATATTAATTTGTTATCTAAGAAATTTAATTGCGCAACAATTGGTTTTATTTAAGAAAAATGTCTTATTGTCATTGTAGAAAAAGTTAAACAGAAATCCATAGAAGTTGCTTTGGTCCGCAGCCAAGAAATAATCTTGAAAATCGGAAATGAAAGTGAAATGAATTTAGCAATTCCCAAATGTTACATTCTCCCCAAAAGCCTGGCCGTTGGATTGGATTTCCTTTGGCTCATTGTTTTCCCAGTGCCGTGGAACCCCGGTTTGCTGTGCCATTCCCAGTCCCAATCCCAGTCCCTTCTCCGGGTTCCCGCGGCTTTAGATCCCGGTCTGCTGGGCTGCTTTTGATGATGATGGCATTTCCTTTGGTAGTTGCGTACGTCATAGATTAATGGCGGCAATCCATCAAAATCACTCGATGGACATGACGAACAGCCGAAAATTCAGCAGAAGCAGCCAGTCAGTCCAGCAGCTCTGAAAGAGCAAGCGAGATAGCTTACTGGCTGAAAGAGAAGGGGAGAGATTGCCAGCTTGTCCGCCGAGAAAGGCAGAATTTTTCGGTTTTCTGTTTACCAAGTTCTTTGTGTTTGACTGAATTTTTGTTCGATATTCAGCTTCTGGATTTTGTTATTAGTTTGAATAAGGCTTCAATGCCACCGAAGCTAATATGGCTCTATGGGTTGGTTTTGTATATAAAATAAGCTCGATTTGATTCGGGTTCCTTAAAATGCTTATTATTTGTAGATACTGCAAAGATGTTTTTATTTTAAATATTTGATTTTGTCATTATATTTATTTATTTGTTTCTGAAGTACTGTCAGCATTGTATAATAAGTTCTTCGCTTTTAAACAAGATTGGACGCTAATTTTTTTAATAGTCGAAATTTATATACTTTTACAATTAACATTTTGAATTTTCGAATTGAAAAGTGATCATAACTTAGCCAAAAAATCATTAAGTTCGATTTGAAAAGCTGATCTGAAAGGGAACTCTAAAATTTTAACAATATAGTATACAATGGTTCTATGTTTTAGCTAAATATTATTGGTGAATCGGAATAAATATTAATCGTAAATAATTTGAATATATGTGAGAAACAATAAAACAATATTTTTTTTTATGAATTACAGACAGATACACCTTTGACCCCATATCCGAGGATGGAAGTGAGGGAGAGTGGAGCCTCTCAGAACCATTCGGAGGCGTCAAAGTGCATCGCCCGAACACAGGCAGTGATCGATCAGTTGCCGGAAGAGCTGGCAACTCTCGGCAAGGTCCAATGACAACGCCTCTATGAATAGACCTGCGACATCAGACGGAGGCCATCGCCGGCACACTTAGCAACGAGATTCGGATGCCACACCACTTAGCATGAATCCGGCATTAGTGGGAAGGCATCGACACGCCGTCCCCTGAAGACACTTGAGATCGGCCGGGAAATACGGGAATTCGGGGGGAATGCTTGCCACTTTTAATTAACAGCGAAAGTGTGACTGCGACACGTACGCGGTGCACAGAGAGATCACTGTACTTCCCCCTCGACATCTGTGACTTTATTCAAAACTCTTGTCTCCTGGCCGACGGCATTATCGGAAACTGATTAATAACAATTGTCGGGCTCTGTCTGGGATCCCAAAGTGTGAGTTCATGTCTCCCGATCCCATGTCTCCCTCATCCAAGAAGCGAAGATCTTGTTTCAAACCGCGTAGCTTGTCCTGAGTATCTCCCCAACAAGAACACGACCGGGAATTCGTACATATGGGGTACAAATGGGGGAATAATAATATTTAAAATAAACAAGCCAACTTTTGAAAACTTAAGTCACGAAAAGATATCTTAGATGAAAATATGTTTAAACCCATGAAATGTATTACAGTTTAGTCAGGACTTCTGACTCTGGAGTTTATCTATTGTCATTAGAATATAAGTCAAGCGGGCGAGATCAGACCACTATATCATATACATAGCTGCTATAGAAACAATCTGTGCGTCTGGTGTTATGAATCGATCAATTAAAAAAAATAGCTTTGTCAATAATAGACCCTTGGTTTTTCCTACAACACTTGCACAGCATCATTTATACAAATGATAAAATTAAAAATTCTTTTTACAAGAACATCAATTTTTCAAAGTCGGTCAAGAAATTTATAGCAGTTTGCAATAGATCTCTCGTCCTTTTCTGCTTCCTGTTTGTCTGTTAACCAAACTCGGAAAACGCACAATTTGCTCGCAGATTTTCGGGATCTTGGATGTAAATTTTTCACCAGTTCGGAGGTCGCCAGTCCGACTATTTACTATTTAAATAATTAAAGTAGGCTTAAAGATAAAGCTTAGAAACTATCCAAAATAAAATCCATCGGAATGCGTAAATATATTTATTAACTTTATGTGGCGTCTGTAAATAAGTTATTCTTCTCTGCGAAGAGTTATAATATTTTAGTTAATGGAAGCGTAAAAAACAAAGTTAGAGGATTACAAAATTAATATACATGTGAATGCTATTTATATTGATGTCTAGTAATTCCCCCAAATTATTAAAATACTATATAGAGGCTCAACCATTTGTTCTGCAGATTTACATTGGTGTTGTGAAAGCCTTTGAATACACTTTAATTGTTTTTTAAGTGCCGCACAAATTACTTAATCACGTTCGGGAAAAGCCCTGGGCCTATGACTAGGATTCGGGGACTCAAGTATATAGTATATTCAGGGGGCTCCTTGTGGGGATGGCTTTTTGTGCGCTGTGCCGGCCCCTTGCGATTATTCGTCTGTTTTGTGTGATAAATGTTTTTATCACCGCATCGAGTTCATTCGGTGCCGGCAGCGCTTAATCTGAATGCCATCGTCAACTGATGGCAGGGCATTAGTTTTCCAGGGGCGTCCCGGGCCGGGATGGCCAGGAGAATGGCGCTGGGGAGGGGCAGCTGTGGGTTCGCCAGCGGAAGTTTCATTACTGGCGCCCAAGGAGGAAATGAAACGGAGAGCGGCACGAGCCCCGCGCTCAAATCGATGCGTATCTTGAGCGATGATTTGCGGTGTGTGCGAGTTGAAACTTTGTGAAAACCATAAAATAATTAACACTTGATTATTACTCGGGGAGCGATGACTGGGCGAAAGTTTGGCAACTTGGCCTGAGTGCCGACATGGGTGACATCGATTTAATTCGCTCGCCAACTCCACCGAAAACTATTTCGCAGTTTCGCAGCAATCTAAAAACAGATTTAGACTCTGTCGCTGTCAGCGGCAGGGAGTGCAGAAAGTGCAGAAAATGCTGAAAATGCTGAAAATTCAGAAAGCTGAAATGCAGAGCAGCAGCTGGGATCTCTGGGGCGTTGGGGGATGCAAATTTCTGCACTGCAAGATGGATGCAGGCATTAATTTATCAAAAAACTCCGCACCCTAGCCGGCATTTTTCCGCTCCGCCTTTGTTCTTTCTAATAAACTTAAGTGCAAGTTGCACGCCGGCGACAAAAGAAGCCAAGACAAAAGCGGCGAGAATAAAAAATTAACGTCAAACAAAGAAAATCCACCATTATTATGTGCCACGCACACACACACACACACACACAAATGTGAATGGAAGAAATGCGGTTCGCTTTGGTTTTTTTCGGGTGACTCGAAAAGTTCTTGAGACCGACGTGGCTTTGAAAAAATATATTCCGTAGCCTTTAATATTATTTTTATTACTAAATTTAAACCAGTCTTACTTTTGTCTTGCAATCTGACTTTATTGAACTGACTTTAAATATAATTAACAGATAGTTTGCCATACTCAAAGTCTTACCAATCTTGACTAATTTTGTATTGGAACAATATAACCAAATGATATTCGTGTTCTAATGTGAAATTGCATTAATAAATCAAAGAAGCCTTACAAAATATTATTTATGATATTCAACAACTAATAAAAAAAATGCCATTTACTGGTCTTATAAGTAATCTATTACTTCAAATATGTTTTTTATTATGCTTCTGAATTTTTTTTAATATTTTCCTATACTGAATACTCCTAACACAGCCACAAAAAACTTTCACAAACATAACTTTTATATTTCTTTGGTAATAGCTTCAATCTGTTTCTTTCATATTGAAAACTCTTTGAACCACCCAAGCAAGGACAAAGCGTGGAAAATGCTGCTTTTCATCCTCGCAAGGGTATTATTTTCGGGAAACCATAGTTCTCTATGTTACTGTTTTTTTTCCTTTATTTTTTTTTTTTTGTTGAGCTGCGGAGAAACAAGGGTGACATGATGGACAGACGTCCACGTTTTTCATCAGCGGTCGTCATCTTGTGTCATCGTCAGACGGCGGCTTATGCACTGAGAGAAAGTGTCATATACATGTATTTATTCTGTTTTACTTTTACGAATTAAAAGTATACTTTATAATGCACAGTATATTCATTTTTTAATACGTATTTATACATGTTTTTTAGAAGTAATAAGATACTGTTTGTAAGGGAACTTAAACGATCATCAAATAAGAGATCACAAATGTTTGAATATAATTTAATTTTATTTAAAATTTAATTTTATATTTAAATAATATTCACAAATTTAAAAATAAATAAATTTAAGGAACAACTGTCAAAAGGGAAAACATAGATAGGCAAGGACTTCCTCGCAGTGCACAGTCACTTCCGCAGGGACTCACGCACTCACAATGGTGCGTATGGCGGCCATTGGTGTACTTGCGCCATGGTGGTAGTGGCGGTGCGATGGTGGTGGTGCTGCTGCCACGTCGGTGGTGGTGGCAGTTGTGCGTATTTTTGTGTCACATTCCAATCTATATCAATCTTGTGTTCGCAATGACGGATGGCATTTGTCAATGTCAGACATTTTCGTTTTCCATTTGAGCCTCTAATGGCAGACGGGCAGAAACACAGAAGGGCGAAGGACAGACGGGGCCGGAGCAGGAGGGCGAGCGTAGTCCTGGCTTTGAATCCTGCGTCCTTAAAGTCACTCGGCTCAGCCACTTGCCGGAGTCAGCGCCCACGCCTGCTCCGCCCACGTCCCCCCAAAAACGCCCTCGACGCATGAGTTTGACGAATTTGATGTCAAATATTTTCCTTGTTTCCCTCGGTGTTTTTTTTTTTATGAAAAGCATTTTCTGGGAATTAGAATTGGCTTCTTTGGGTGCGTTTTCCCGTAGTCGTTGGGGAAAATTCTTGGGTGCTGGGGTTGGTTTTTGTTTGCTCCCCTCCTTGCTTTCCCTCAGTGTTTGAGGGGAATCTGTGCGAGTGTGTGCCGGAAATCAGTAAATGTGTTTGCAGTAAGTGTTTTCGATTCACAAATATTTGCATTCTTTTGGGGGATCACCGTCTGTCTCTCACGTATCTGGGGAATTCCTTTGACTTATTTTCGTGTCAACTGAATTGTATTAGCAGAAATTTTAGGGTTTGCTTCAAGCTAGAGATACATTTATCCTTTCTCTTCTTTCACAGTATTAAAATGCATTAAATAAAACGATTAATAACTGCTTTAAATCGTCAAACCTGTATTTAATTATTTAATAACTAAACTAACATCAATTTTATCCATACAATATCTCTGGCTGACTTGAAATGACCTTTGTGGGACTTGTTAACCGAATCCCCGGTCTTTACTTCACATCACCTCAGAAAGGAGAAAGGAGAATTGGAAAACCATTAATCACAAGACTTAATGTTTAATTTAGCAGACTCCGCAGGACAGTCGCCGTCAAAACAAACACTCGACATCATTCAACATTAAGTAATGATAAACCTGGACCTGCGTGTCCCTATAAAATATGAAGAACAACTGAAACAATGATCGGAGGTTGTGCGAAGTAAACACAAACCACCCGCAAATGTGTCAGCAAACCAAAGCAAAGTCCAAATAAAACGAGCCGAGGGCCGTTTTGTTGAACATCATTAATAACAAAATACAACGAGCGAGCCAGAGCGGAGCGGAGTGCTCGGAATTAATGAATGCTTATGAGATGCCACTGCAAAGATGTGCTAAACGCACGTCCAGCCCGAAAATACACGGTTGCCGTCCATTCGGGTTCCCTCCGAGTTAAGGATGGACTGGGAAATTAATGAACTGGCCCGAAATTAAAACCGAGAAACAAAACCGAAATGCATAAACAATTGAAAAGTGTGTCGACACCAGGCGTACGATTGGGTGGGCCTCTCCTGAGCATAACTCCCAAATCGATTCTGGTACCAGGTTGTCTGCCCTTTCGGAGACTCTTCGTATCCTTTGGCAGCATTTAGTAGACTCCATGTCGGCTTTGCGTTTTGTTTGATCGTTTCGAGTGGAGCTGGGAGAAGGAGAAGGGAGCTGGGGATTTGGGTGATTTATGAAGCCCAATCGTGAATTTCACACCCAGCCGATATCGCATACAAATCGAATTAAAGACAGAGCCAAACGATGGCTAATTAATTTCCACCAAATATTGATAAATGACTCGCTGGCCAGCAATGCAAATCTACAATCGAAGAAACACCAGAGTTCCTGTCACTTCAACTTTATAATAAAATTGGATATATTTCTTGTAAAACTATAGTTACTAACAATAGTTAATAACTTCTATTAAATTGAAGCTAAAAAGTATCTTATAATACAAGAACTCACAAACAAGTCTTAAAGTTTGTTATTCAATTAGAACTCCGCATTTTCTTGCCGTGCAGGCTATTCAGCTTATAGTTCCTCGAAGGGCACCCAGATCGAGGGACTATAAATAGACGGGCCTGATAAATGATGTGCCGAAGAAAGGCTTCAAGTGACGGGGGCAATTATGCGAGGAGCCAACTGAGGCCCAAATGACAGGTCGATTGAGTTAACGTTAACGCTAAACGCTAACGCCCGCTGCCCTTTCAGAGCCCCTGCGAGCTGGAAGGAGGAGTCGCTGCACCGGCTACCAGCTAAATTTGTGGCTATTTCTGTGGCAGCGTTTAGCCCGATCGCCGCAAGATCGATCGCCAATCATTAATAATCCATTGGAACAAGGTCTGGCGGCAGAAGCAGCAGCAGCAGCCGCCGGTTCGCAGTGGAGTTACTCGGCGCGCCTTGGCCAGGGCCAAACAGGTGTGCCTCAGCTCCTCATCGGCGGATCGTGGGCTTTCGAAATCGATCATCGTCACGCCGCCGCGCGAGTCGATTAAAGTGAGCGAATTTTCATTACCAGAATTCATTTATTTCGCTAGCAGAGAAAATTATAATTAAATATCCCGTTGATTGTGTTGCCTGATCGCTTATTTTTTAGCTTTTCTGTTTCGCAATTCGCTTTTCAATTTGTTGGCCACAAATTGAGTGGGCAAGAATGGACTAAGCGGGGCCAGGACCACACACAAACATACGTAAAACTGGCCAACGCAGGTGGTTCGGGCCAGCAGGAATTTTAATTTAAAATTTAGGTGCTTGAAGTGTAACTTTCAAATCGCATCGGACTTTCTAAAATTGTTTACAATCGGAGATTATTATTATTTTAATATTTCAACTGGTATTGTTATTTGAATATTTAGGTGCTTACTGCTTAATCAATTTTATATATGTTTTTAAGGATTATCCTTGCAGCATATTACAATTTTATTCAGAAGAGTGAAACGCAGTGAAGGAAGTGAAGGAGCCATTTCCGATCCTATAAATCATATATATTATTGATCAGCATCAAAAGGTGAGTCGACCTCGCTAAGTCCGAGGAGAACCTTTTTTCTTTTAAATTATCCATAATTTTATAAGGGGTTACATCGTCAATTTTGTCAAAATCTCACAACATTCTCAAGTTTTAAGTTTTAATCTCCATACGCTTGTTTGTTAACCCAATAAAAACTAACAAAGCAATACTTTCCAAATTGAAATGAATACATTTTTGGCATAGTTATAATATGAACGATATCAAACAACCCCTGATCCAATTGTAATCTACAAGTGATTCGACTTTCCTAAGTTAGCTTCCTATTCTGCTATAATAATATTTAACGATTCTGCCACTTCTGCTTTTAATTTAACATCTGTAGAAAATGTCCTAATTATTGCCTCACTAAGTTAATCTTTTAAAATTGAAAGAAATCCATACATACTAAAAAGTTTTAAATGAAAGTACTTCATAATCAAATACTACAGTATTAACAAAATATTACTTATTAAATAATTAAACCCTCCAAAAAAATCAACAATTACTTACTGTTGAAAATATCTCTGTGAGTTTAAGGATATTTAAAATACTATAAACTCTAGAAGAGTCCAAACAAGACCGATTGTGTCAGCGGTGAAATGGAAACTGATCTACTGCTGTCCACACATCCCGTTCCCGTTCCCATTCCCGTTCCCATTTCCATTTCCCTTGCCATTTCCATATTCATATCCCTTCGCAGCTGTCTCCTCAAAAGTCAAAAGTCAGGGGCCATAAATCAGCGGCAGACAGTGGGCCACAAAGGATATAAAGTCAAAACACAAAACAAACAGTCGCCCACGCGGAGAAAGGATGTGTGCAGAGTGGAGTTTTATGACGGTCACTGTCAGTCGCCGATTGACGTTTTGAAGGACATGGACTACCTACGGCAAGGATTACAAAGGATTGCCGAACAATCGAATGGACAATATTTGCATATCAATTCGCCACGCATCCCGGAAAGTGTCAAGGACATTCCGCACAAGCAAACACAATGGGCGAAATGGGTGAGAGTAAAGGTTAAGTAGGGGTAGAAGCGGCGAAAGGAGAGCGAACCCATAAATCGTCCTGCTGCAGCCAAAGGACATGTGTTGACGGGGTTTTCAAGATGCAGTATTTGCATCTCTTTTATGCCTACACTGAGCGATAAATTGCCCGCTATCTTTCCATTACTTTTGAACCATTCACATGCAAATGGGTCTGGGGGATGCTCGGCTGCATGCCTCACGAAATTGTTGCACATTTGCATAATTATGGTAATTATCAATAAATATTCATTAGTGTGAGACTGGAGCTTAAATTTAATTCGCTTTTAATTGGCCTCATAACAATTACGGCCGGCAGCCAGTTTAGGGGCCAACATTGTACGTTTAAATATAAAAGTTAACATGCTGTTTGCATACGATGTGAAGCAGTACTATATAATATTGTATGTATTGTATTTTTTGCAACTATTATTTAATAAAATGTGTGCAAGTTCTTTGTACTCCTTTATAGCTCTTTTAAATTAATTTTAGACACTCAAAATTGATCAAATATACCATTTGTTTCTTAAGTTGTTCTTTATATTTTCTATAAAATTTTATATTTATATTACCAGCCTCGCAGTTGTTGAATATCTTTGATTTAGAAGCCTTTTAAGATATTCCAAACTTAATTTAATACATATACCATAATGAAAAATCGATTTCCAAATCTGTCCCAATCTGACCAAGTCAGTAGCCTTTGTTTTAGGCCACCGAATGACTTTTGAATTTATTTATTTTCCCCCTTAACCTTTATTCAAATCGCTCGGATTTGTTGTGTAATTAAAATTAATACAGAAAAGAAGACGAAGGGAAGGTGAACAGAGACCCAAATCAGCCATTGACCTCACGCAGCTGGGAAAGCGGTGGGAAAACTGGTTTTCCGACCCATTTGAGCCTGCTGGCCAGTCCGGCATGCAGGCGATAAATTTTCTACCTGTCAATGGATGAGCGGCTACCTTAATGGCATCCGAGAGATAAACCGGCCGAGGCCTTTGATTGTTCTCCCATCTTGCCAAGATGGCCGGTGGCGGGTCAGAAGGGAAAGCTGGAAATGCCAAGGAAATTATGCACTTGCCCCGGCCGCCACTTAAAGGGCAGTTTTCCATAATCGCTCGAATTATTTAGCGGTCGAAAAAGCAAAAATTACTCGCTCGAATTAGGGCCAAAAACACGCACTAAGTGGGCAGCGCTGGTGTTGGCCGTGGACGGCGGGTAATGGCTGTGTCAACAGGCAACTGGCAACTGGCAACTGGCTTGCCCCAAGCTGCCTGCCGATAAAGTCATTAAAATTTCACCCTTATTATGGCTTTTAAAGTGATTGCAAAATGAGGAGGAGAGAGAGCTGGTCCGCCGATGAAACGTCTTCATTAAACATGCATCAAATTTGCGATTAAGTAAAAAGTGCACGCACATTTCCCTTATGGAGTAACCAACCGGCCGGCCTTCGACTCTGACTGCGACTGCTTCCCTTCTTATTTTTTTTAGACGGCCACGGAAGGTGCAAGGAAGCAATTTCCTGTAATTGCCACCATTCTTGTTAATCACACTCCGCGCCGGACTCCTATATATATGTGAGCATATAGGCAGACTCACTGTATAGTAGCACATCCAGTAGCCGGGGCATCCAAGTGCAACAGGCTAAATCGTTTTCTCCCGGCTGCCTTCTAAATTCGCGATGAAATATTTATGAGCTGCTCACCTGAGCTCAGGTGGGTTTCTGTTCTGTTTTTGTCTCAGTACCGGGCGGAGCTTTAAAGGCCATAATTGGGCTCTGGCCTGGGAAGATCGCAATACTTCCGTTACGCGGCTCAAATCGATCACTTTAGCAGCTCCAAATAATATGGAATTATTGAAAAGCGGCCATCAAGCAGTGCTCACGCCATCACGTCCATTAAATATTTTCGGTAAAAAATAATGAAGAAATTACGAGATTGTGCACATTTTATTCAAAGTGTTTTTACGCTCAAATAATACTTGAATAATAATACTGAATAATACTTTTCATTTAAATTATTATTATTGAATAAGTTTTTAATTTTATGGAAAGGCAACCCAACTTTAAATGTAATTAAACTTAGGAAGTGTATGAAAACCTTTTATCTAAACTGTAATTTCCAAACTTATGCTAAAAATGTATTAAATTCACTGAGATTACTCGAAATTGCTTTGCATTCTTTTAAAATTCACACTCTCCAACATCCATCAAGTTGATGCTTCAACTTTTACCACAATTTGTCCATATGCAGGCACATAATCAAGCGACTTCCTTTCAATCAAAAGATTCCTTTTCCTTTTTCTCCAAAGGAGCTTGGCTTGGGCTCATCGCGGCTTTTTGCATTCGCAATTTCTCTTCGTAACTCGCCACAATTAACGACTGATCAGCAATTAAAGTTGCATTAACGGCGACGGGTTTCGAGTCGCGAGCGGCACCTGCGATGGACGGGATGCGTGGATAATGAATTCGCAGCTTCGTGCGATCCATCAGTTTGGTGGCCTTATCTGTATATGGACACTACATGTGCGGTGGGTCGTGATTGCCCCTGATTGCCGCCGACTGCAACATCAAAAACGAGTTAAGGCCACCGCCAAGATTTTGTATTCGTATTCGGAATTGGTTTCCATGGACTTTTCGCAGTTTCTAATGATGATGATGGCTCCGCTTTTGGCCTCGTCGGATGTCATCAAACCCGCGGTGCAGCGACTGACTAAGAGGAGGTCAAATGGGTCTTGGTTCGTCTTAAGGATTTCCATAATGTGTGCCTTATTTAAGCGAAACAAAAACTTGGCCAAGGCTAAGACTATAAAGTGTTTAAATTAAGGATTATACATATTCGCTTAAATGTTTTACAAGATTTTCTGCCTTAAACTTACCCCTCCAGAATCCTTGAGAGACCTAACTCTAGTTTTCCAACTCGGCAACCACATGTTGCTGTTCCACTTAGGATATTAAAAAGCGAACTCATTCCACTGAAAAATCTCGCAGCAACTCCTTCGCATCCAGCCAAGATTTATGGAATTTAATTTCCTGAGCTGCCTTTCCTGCCCGGCCAGCCGTGGATGGTGGAGTTCGTCGGGTACTCATGGTGGGCTGGTGACCCGATGTAAACAAGGATGCAACGGATGCATGGCCATGTGGCGAGTGACACGTAATATTCGCAGCAAGCCACAGGCTGCTGCCGCTGCTGTCAGCACATCTGCAAATGGGAAACTGAGGAAAACTGAGGAAAATGGAAAAATGAGGAATGGCCCCGCCGGCAGGACGACCCAATAACATTAGCCCAACGGCAGTGGCAGCATTGCCAACTGTTACCTAGGCAGGAGGATCGAAAGGGACCGTTGGCTTTAGCCGAGTGACACTGAAAGTGAAAGTGCGCCTCCAGGTCGCGATGGCAGGCAAATTTCATGCACCATTGCGTGACAGGCAGCGACTCAGCGTGGCAGGGTGGCAGTAGTGCACAGGGGGAGATACTGAGGGTAAACGTGTGCCTGGAAGCGGCAGGATATCATTTTTACACAGGGGGAAATTGTGAATAAATAGCTGAAAAGATAATAATAAGCTTAGAAATGTGGCAAGCTAAATGGGGACATTTAGTACAACTTTTGCTCTCTTAAAAATTATAAAGAAATTATTATATTTCTAAATAAGAAGCTAAAAGACTATAAACTCCTAATTAATATTAAATTTTTTTAATAACATTTCAAATTTATTTGTTATAATTACTTTGGTAAAATTAAGAACTAGTCACTAACTTATTTCTAAATAAATATTATATATATCGGAGTAACATTGCCCAGAAATTTGTTGTCACATTTTCCTTATATTTGGCCTTACGAAATTTCTCTCTCTGCACTGCTACTGTTGTTGTCCTTGCTGTTGTCCTCTCCTCGTTAATGCCACACATACAAACTCGCACAGAAGGAAGAGTTCTGCCAGGAACAGGGCAGGACAGGGCGAAGCAGGCGAATAATATATGAGTGCACTCACTCAAACTGACTAAATTCCCTGCTCCCACTCCAGCGAAGCACCCCACCTTCGTCCATTGCCACCAGCCCCACCAGAAAAAGAATGGAACCGAACAGAACTGAACCGAACCGAACCGAAAAATGTTTGCTCTTGATCGATTGCCGTTGAACCGTAGCGGAGGCAACGCACGCGTAACAAATGCAATCCTCCTTAAAAGCAGAAATATGTCACACGTTGGCATACACTCCGCCCAAGGAAGCCCCAGCCCCCAGTTCCAGCGGAGTCCTCCAATAATGGCTGAATCCTTTCAGTGCAACTCCTTGAGGCCGCCACCCCTTTGTTGATTTTTTCCCCTCATTGTCGCCGTTGTTGTTGATGTGTCCTGGCAGATCCTTTTGTTGCCCTTTTATTATAAACTTTTTGTCCCGAGCTTTTGTTCCAGAAGCTTTCTCTTCGGCTTCTTCTGGCTGTGCAGAAAACAAAGATAAATTGGTTAATTTCCCCCACCCCGCCCAGTCAGACATCAATCGATGTTCGTGTCTCCATCCCGCTCCTCGGAGCCCGGTTTCCATTGCTCTGGTAATAGACTTGAGTGAGTTTACGCATTTTTATATTTTCCGGATGGGTATTTTTTTGCAGCTTCTTACTAGGATTTAGCAGAGTTTTTAATATATTTATTTGGAATTACTTTTTGTAGTAATAATAATTTTTACATTGAGTTCTGAGTCTTTTTAAGACTTCAAATAGAACTTTAAAATCCTTTCATCTTTAACTAAGCTTGTTTTCCTTCATCATTAAAATACACCACAAATTTCTTGAATAACTAACAATTATCACGAATATTCATACATCACAAACAAAATTCGTGAAAAAATTATAACCTAAACCCTCTTATAAAAGCAGTCTTAACAAATTCTCTTAAGCTCTGAGCCAAATCTAAGACACAAATTGCAAATTTCAACTTGACAATCTTTTTCCATTATATTTCAATTTGAAGTAAACACACTCACTCACTCGCTGTTTCTTCAGTGATGCATTGACTGGCAAATGGGAAAAGTCGAGTTTGTGATAATTAAAAGTCAATGTCGTAACACACTTCAGACCCGGCTGGCTGATACTTATCAATGAGGTGCAAGTAGCGAGATGTATTACAATCCATAATCGTTCCAGCTACGATGGCAATCCGTCACTCAGATTTTCGAGGAGCCGAATCGGAAGGAAGCACGGGGAATGCTCATCGGAGTCAGAGGCCAGCGGTGTTATATGGATATCTTACGGAATAGAAATTCCAGGCACCTCTCACCTCCCTAAATGAAGATTTCCCGAAA
>VNJS01015278.1:0-10046 GCA_008042575.1 Drosophila watanabei
TTTGAGGTTTTAATTATTTTATTGAGAAATGTAGATAAATGATGATTTGATATATGATCGATTTGAAAACTTGTAGAAATATTTCTGCTTTTACCCTAATTAGGTAATCATAAGTTGTAAAAAGAAAGGAAGACGTTTAGTGTGACCAAATTAACAAATGAAGCAGTAGCTTTCATAAATCAATGCAATTTTTAAGTGTGATATATTGATCGATTGTAAAACTTATAGAAATATTTCTGCTTGTATCGTAATTAGGTAATCATGTTGTATAAAAAAGGGAGCTCATTTAGTGTGACCAAATGAACAAATGAAGCAGTGGCTTTCATAAATCATTGCATTTTTTAAAGTGTGTGCGAATGTGTGGTTTATTATCGACTGCCCCTTTTCCGATTCCGATTAATATACTGAACATGTAGACTGAGAGAGAGCGGGAAAGGTGCCTAGATTCCAGACTGATAAGTGGATTAGACGATCACAGTAGCCTGAGCGCGATCGCCAATAAATCGTTGGTAATTTGAATCGATTTGGGGCGAGAGCGGTGCGGGGACCCAAGTAGTGCCAGTGGCTTATTTTCCCGCATTCCGCTTTGCGCTGCAAATTCAAACTAATCCCCTGTAAGATGTCCACACACACCGAGCATTTCCTCTCGCCATTAGCCATTAGCCAGGCAACCAGGCAGCCACTCAGTGGACGGAGGACTGAGGACGGCGGACGGAGGCACACAGAGAGATGGGTGATCGCCACTTCCTGGGACACAAGCGCGCGATCCGCGGCCGTCGCTGTTAATGTGTGACTTTTGCTGTGTTTTTCAACGACATTAATTTTGTGTGTTGGATCTTAAGCCGGATTTAGGTAAGCAGCTCAGCGATCGTCGACGAGCAGCAAAAGCAGCGGCAGCGTCGTCGCATTAAAAACGCTTCCAGACGCTCTCCAGCGGCCGCTCCAGCTTTGGTCACATTTTGTTGGGCCCGCTTAGGAAATATAATCCCTTTTGTCGATGCCAGGCATGATCGCCGCTTACTCACGGCGACAGCGATGGGGACGGCTACAGCGATCACCTGTTCGGTATCGATATATACCCGACCCGGTACGCTCCGCTTCGTCTCGTCTCGCGCTCTTTTATAATGTGTCGCACATTAGTTAGCAGTTAATACTTTAAATAAGACGAGGTTACCGACATTTTGTCTGTGTTGGGCTTTAAAGAAATATGCTCGGAAGCCGATTGTCGCTGTGACTTGTAGAAATCGCCGGCTGCTGCTACTGCTGTGGCGGCTTATGATTTTCAACGGGGCGTATTAGTGATAACTAATAAATCTTCAGCGCCCCGAAAATACCTTGGTGTAAGCCCCCGCCATCGTCATCGTGATCATCAGAACCAAAGTTTATAATCACAGAAACGCCTCTATACTGTCTCTCTCTATATATATATATATTTAGATATATATGTGAATCTTCACGATATTCATTTCATTTCCACTTGTCTCAACCCACTTGTCATAATTCTATAAACATTCGGAAATTTATGTCCTCGGGAGATATACGGATTTGGATGGTCTCTGGTCTGGTCTATATAAAAATAGTTGTTGCGGAGGGGACCGGGACCGGGACGGGAACCGATTTCAGACAGTCTCGTATATCTACGGGGAACAAGCTAAATCCACTAATTAAGAATGAAAAAGGTGACAATGGGGGAGGCAACATTCGGAGATGAGTCTCGAAATGCGTAAATTGTATAAAATTCGATTCTGTTTTATCGTGTTTTGTCACAGTCCGTGCATTCCGATTAAGCTGAATGACAAATGCCCAAAACAAATACCAAGAGGCATCCGATCCAGCCGCCCTACAAATTAATTACCCAAAAGTTGTCACTATCATTTCGAACTTTTCCGCTTCTTTTTTCCCCCAGTTTCAGTTTCAGGTTGGTATTCTTTTATCAGCTTTCGGTTCGCCTTAAGCTACAAAGCCTGAACCGCTTTTATCGCAATGTCTTACAAATCGTTTTATCAAGGTGTCATTAGCTGCGAGCCAACAACAACAACAACAATAAGAATAACAACAACGACAACTGCCGAAAGGTGTTCTATGATAAGTGCAGAAAGGAAAACCTCAACAAGTCGAACACGTTTTGTTGATTATCTGAGGAGAGAGAGGAGAGCGCTGGGCTCTGGCGGCCCCTTTGAAAGCGATTCCGATTCCGATTCCGTCCGGGGGAATAGAAAACCAAAGACCGTAGAAACATGAACACACACGCACGAGAACCGATCACGAAATATAGTAATATAGTGGCTGGGAATTGATTTAAGGCCTCCTCACTGCAAGTGCCAAAATACTCGAAGTAATGAAGAAACTGACAACGTGTAATTAACTTAAAGCGCTTTTCGGTGTTTTGATATTCCTGCCGCTCTCTATGATCATCAAGTACCTGGAACTTGCCACTATCTCAGGTCCAGAGCTTTTAGTTTGATTGAACTGAAGCCAAGTCTCAATCTGTATCTGAATCTGAATCACTAACTGAATCTGACTCCGTATCCGAATCCGAATCAGAGGCCAAGTCCGGCGACTTATGATAATAATGATTATAAATTATTATAATCCAATCGGCTTTGAATAATTAATAAATACGAGATATTTGTTGCGGCTGTATATATATAATATATATATATATATCGCTCATACGCGAACTCAGCGAAGGCGCATAATCGGGCCGTAAAAAGCCGCTCAACTGACAGATCGGGGCGCGGGGGGCTGCTGAGAAAGCGTCGAATGAAATGCTAAAAATGTGTTACAATCAACAACAGGCTAAGGGGGGGACAAACCTAAGCCCAGCTAAAGAACTGAGAAAAAAATATATAAGAGAGGTGCTAGACCCCAAAGGAAGAAAAGAAAGCCAGAAGAAGAAGTCAGAAGGCGGCCCTAACAACGGCCACAAAGATGACAAACAGTTTGGACATTTATGAGCGGCATTTAATGGACATTTGACTACCGGAATTTAACGAAACCGAAAACGTGGGAAGGGGCCCAGAAGAATGCATTTGATTGGGACTCCGACTCCAACTCCGATTTCGACTTTGATTCGATGCGCAACCGGATTAACCCCGATTATCATTAGTCTTGGTCGCAGTTCGCTGGGGAAAAGGCGGCCAAGGAAATGACTTTTCGATGATCAGAACGCGGTGAGCAGGAAGCAGCGGCCAAGAAGATTTCAATTAATAAATATTCCATTATCTAAGACCCTGCTCCTCTCACCCCCCCGTAACACTTTCAGATTAGACAAAATCGAACCATTTATAATTTATAAGACGGCCTCTATCTGCCTGACGAGGTGATCTAACCATGTGCGAAGACCCCGGCAGGCACTATTATTATCTGTGTCCCGCCGTTCGATTTCGATATTCTTCCCCCTCGAGAAAAAGAAAAAACCGAAATAAAATTATCACAAAAATAAAACTAAATGCTTTATAATTAGTTTGCAAACCCAAAGAAGTCACTCGGACGCGCAGGCATGGATTTGCTATTGAAAATGATTTGTTATAGTTTACGAAAGAATTCCCATTTATTTATACCCATTCTGGCCATACTGGTTTATTATCTGGCCAACTTACGCCGCCTTATCTTAATCCCATTCACTAAGCATATGCGTCGACACATAAAACTGTCAAAAAACAAATAGAACTAAAAAAAAATAGGAAACAAAAAAATCCAAAAAACCAAAAAGAGATGAAATCAAAGTGGAGCCGAAGTATCGAATGCTCTTTAGCTAGGAAACGGAAATGGGTATCAAGTGTTGCGAAATGAGTCACACTTTTAATTATAGAAATTTCGAAATCAGCATTAGCTTTGCTTATCGATAGGGAAAGACTTTAGCCCACTTGGAGCTCTTGGATGAATAATAAATCTCAGGGGATCCATTGAGCTAGATTTCGACTCCTTAGGTACTTTATAATCACAGCTATACACACTATATGCGTATATAGTATAATCTTCCGCTGGGAACTGGCGATTAGAGGCCCCGTATTCCCCCTTGGAAATAGGGTATTCGAAATTACTGGCATGTTTGTTTTCGAGAGCTTTTCGATTTGGCCCGCACAATAATTCTTGTGGCATGATTTCTCGGCCGAAAAGACAATGGCGGCGGCGGTGTTGAGATTGAGATTTGTTTAATATACAACACAGACATATTCGGAATCAAAAGGAATACGAGATCCATAAATTCTTGGATTAGTCAACCCTCCGGGTTTTTTGGTAACCGATTTCCAAGCGATATCAATGGGTTGAGCGAGCGTCGAAGGCAGACCTCGGGTGCCAGATAAATAATAATTACACTCACACAACATAATCAATTATGTCTGCTAATAAACCGACGGACGAACGCACACACACCCAAAATATCTGGACATGTGTCCGAGGAGGGTATGGGTATCGGAGGTGGACTAATCACGCCAGCATGTTCATAATCAATTTTATCGCACTTATTTGGATTAATTGCGATATCGCTGACAGGGGCGCTGCGATAAAAAAAAGCGGCGCACAACGCGGTGACGCGCTGGCAAACCCCAAGCCCCAAAAATGAGGGGTAGTTACCCCGCTAACCATTCCGATATCTAGGCTCGTCACCGCCTTATGCCGAAATTACCAGCATTTGACAAAGTTCCGTCGGGATTATCTTATCTGTCTGGAAAAAGCTCTCTCTCCACCACTCACTCCCCGCTCTGGCGGAGAAGTCAGTCTGGTTTGGGGATCGGCTTTACAATGCAATTAGCGAGCCGAACAGGACGGGGCAGGGCAGGGCAGGGCAGGGCTTATCGCAACACCGATCTCGAAAATCTCGGCCGATAAGGATTATCTTAATCTGCATAAATAGCGAAACGAGCGCATATCTACACCGAGGGCCTTATCACCATCGCTGAACCATATGTTTGCCTTCAACTGATTCACCCGGGATCGGGGTTTGGGGAGTTACTGCACACAGCGGAGGTCAGAAAAGAATGACATTTTGGAGTAGTCTTTATTATTTATTTAATTTTTAGAACGTAAATTTTTTAATAAAAAAAATAGGGACTGTTTTTGAATTTCTTTAATATTTCATTTTCATAAACTTAGTTTGATGTACTATCTCAAAATACATAAAATAAAATTCAAAATCTAATAAATTGTCAGTTAAGTAAAAATTTGATACAACTTATGATGGAAAATTCAAGTACAAATCTGTATAATCCACACAATCCAAAATATACTGTACAGTACAGTTAGTTTTTTATCATTTTCTCAAAGCTTTCTCCAGTGCTATCTTTTTGACCTCAACTGTGTGGCATGCTCGATCTCTGACTAATGGCTGTGAAGTGCCGCCGGCAAAGCGGAGCAGATCTCACTACTCTCGGGGTTGTATATATATATTTTTTTTTTTGGATAAAAATCCAGAGATCGTAACGCTATAACTCGGTATATAACTCACCTGCTGGCCGGCATTGGCCGCCACCCAGGCCTCGGCGAAGGTCTCCATGGCGCTTTGGAAGTCCATCTCGTCGCTGGCAACGTTCTGGCAAAGTTCTAATCACTGACTCGTCAGTTGGCGTATTTCGTTCTTTTATGGCCAGATGCAGGCGCTTTGGCATTAATTGCAATTCGGGATGGTTCGCTGTGATTTATTTGATTTACTTGCAATTTGCGACCGCGATAAGGTAGGGAGCAGCTCTCCCGCTCGATTTCGATTTCAGTGATTTCTCCCCTTCTATATATTATTTTCTTGTATTTTGTTTTGTGTTGTTTTCTGGACGCAAATTAGACACACACACACACACACGCGCAACCGCACACACGCTGAGGTAAAGGTAAAGGTAAAACGCGCGTTTTCTGCTGGAACGGTGACGGATTCGATGACGCCAGTTGCAGTTGCAGTTGCAGTTCTCCAAATAGGTGTTGTTGGGGGCGACGCGACATCATTAGTGCCATGAAATCGGGAGCTGATCGCGTCGCTGCGTCACCAGGACTGGCAGCGTGTCCAATGCGCGGCAGTCACAGCAAAGGGTCGAGTCCAGCGTCCAGCGAAGCGTTCAGGCTAGCTCAGAGCTGGCTAAGTGGCTGTCAGAGTCCTTTGGCTTTTGGTCTTAGTGAAGCGATCTCGTCCTGGCTCACAGGAATCCCTCGCAGTTGGTGACTGACTGGTGACTAACTGCTGGGCGGACGCGTCAAGACATGCTCGCACAGCTGAATTTGTGAGACAACTGACGGCATTCTTTCGCTTTCGCACATTCGCCTGTCGCGCGCTGCCGGCGTCGCAGTCGGTGTTGCCGGTGCCGGCAATCGGTCTCGTTCTCGGTCTCGGTTGAGACCTCAACCCTCTTTCAAAAGGCTCTCTCTCTCTCTCTCTCTTGCCAACGGCTCCATTTGTCGTGGCCTGTTGGTGTGCGTGAGAGAGAAATGGAGAGAGCGCTGCTCTCTGGCTTTTCATTAAGGTGCGTCTGTGTGTGGGTCTCTGAAATTGTTCAAAGATGGTGCAAAATAGTAGTAGATAAGCAGTAGAGATAACGAGACTATAGATTTGTAATCCCTTTTAGGTGGATTCTATAAATAGGATCTACATAACTTTAAATTAAGAAATTTATTTAGAATTCTTGCTAAAAGTCTCTGACTCCTTATTGGACTCTGGGGTCACCTGCTCCGAGGATTCCGTAGAAAAGTCGAAGGTTTCGAATGATCCTACGAATATCCTTCTTACCTACGGTTATCTTAGCTCCTATGTTCTTCTATTGTCACTCTTTCCTAAAAACGTAATCTTTATATAGAGCATTCAACCCTTAAGGAATAAAGGATAGTTCCTCAAAGTTGGTTTATCCTTGATAAACTTTCCTATTGGCATTATATCTAATTCCTCCACATCTTTTGCGATCTACAGCATCCTCTGAAAGTTTTGTTGTGGATCGTCCCAGCTCCAAAAGATGTTTTCTTGAATCTTCTAGCAGTATAACTTACAACATTTTCTTATTACCATCCCATACAACCCCATATAGAAACCTAGTCTTTAAGAATATCTCTCGAAATCCTAATATGAAATAGTAGTAGTTGTAGTAGTAGAAATACTACGAAATCCCATTCTGGTGAGCGGAGCAAACAAATGGGATTGCTAGTGTGCGTTGGTGTGCGACCAAAACAAAGCACACACACAAGGGCAGAGAGCGCTGTGAGAGTAGCGTTTTGGGAGAGCCGGAGAGCGGCTCTCCCCCGCACGCACACATATATCCAGAAAACCTGTTCCGGCGCACAATTGCACTTGTCGTCGCCGCTCGCTGGCTTCGCCCCAAACCCCCCCATCCCATGCCACCTCATGCCTCGGCTGCGCGTTTTCTTTTATTTTTTGTGCGCTGTGGCGAAACTCAATGGATTTGCTGCAAATTCGGGTGGAATTATGCCACACACACAGGAGCACGAACACCAACACACACACACACACGGATCCCTACACCGTGTAGAGTGGGCGTGGGCGTAGGCTAAGCAGGTGCGAGTGCGAGCGGTGCGGCAACTGGGTATTCGGGTATTCGGGATGAAAGAGTAAATCGTGCTTATTCCCCTCGAGGCGGGGGAGTGGCGACACCCACTCGGCACTTGGCACCTCCGTCAACGGTGAATGGCGACGGCCTTCGGTTGGCACTCGGCAAATCGCACACGAAGTGGATTTCGTAGAGCCGTGGGGCTGCAGGAGGAGGAAGTGGGTTCCCCCGGAAGACAGGAGATAAGAGCGCAGATAATGCGCGCGCATTACATGTGATTAGGTGTCCGTCCGGGCGACAGGATTTAGCCAACCGCGTTCGAGGAGCTGGTAAATAGGATTTCTATGTACAGTGCTGCTAGGAGAACGCAAAAAAAAACCTAAAACTGGGTGGAGTTACAGTGGGGTAATACATAATGATCTCGGGATATTAGAGAAAATTCTAACTTCAAGAGAATCCCAAAAAACTTATTATCACATCACATTTATAAATAATGCTAAAAGCAATAAAAATCAATAAAACAATACACATTTTCTATAAAAAAAACCTTAAAACAAATATTTAAAAGCCTCGAAAACCATCTCTTTCTTAATACACCGTAAATTTATTACATAACCTCGAAAACTCCAAAAATCCTGTTGGATTATCCTTGAAATAATCATAATTTTATCCCATATCCTTTCCTTTCCTTATTCTCCACTTCCCCAATGCGCAAGCTCTCCCTTTCTCCCTCTCACGTGCTCTCTCTCTCCCTCGCTCACCTATAGCGCTCTCCCTCGCTCGGCTGCTCTCTCGCACTGACACACACACACACACCAACACATTGCCCACCCGACTGCTCGCTCGCTCTCTCTCTGTCACTCCCATGGCCTCGTGCCAGAGCGAGATAACCCATCGAAAAAATTAGAGCAAAGAGAGATGAGCAAAGCGTAAACGCAGGCGAAAAACGCCAAAGAATACGAGATACGGAAAAAAAAGAGGAAAAACACGAAACGAAATCAACATAAAAAGCGCCGGCAAACCAGTTCGGGATAGACTCCGCCCCCGTCGCTCGCTGATTGGCTAAGCGAGCGCTTTGGCCCAGCGACTTCATCTTGTTCTTATTTCCTATATTCTTTTTCCCGTTGCTCCGAGACTGCGGTTTTATCGCCTCCCACCCCAGTTCCCTCCTTCATACCCCCTCCTACGTTCGCTCCCTGTCCTTTATGGCTCTCCCTCTGCTTCCGACGTTGCCGTTATTTGCGGAGCTTTACGAAATTTCGGGGCTCAACATCTTTTGCTGCTCTTAGCATTTTAGATAGAAACCCGCACACACACACACACACACACACACACAAACACTCAGCCAAGTTGGCACAAGGGGCATCCTTTTATGTGGCACACAAATACATTTCCATGTGGCATGTAATTCCAGCTCCTGAATAGGGAAACTTAATTAATTCCCCAGCATAAGTCAAGTTAATAACCCAACTGCCAAGTAAATAGTGTAATGTTTAGGGGAATGTTCAGATAGGATTATGTTAACGGTCTGGGAGGGATATTTAAGCAATTAAATCTTTAAAAAATTCCAAGAAAATGTTGTATAATAATTATATTCTATAATTCTATTGCTAGGCATTATAATTTTATTTATACAAAGTATAAATATATAAGTAAACTTTATATACAAACATCTTAGTCTAATAAAAACTAGCTAACCTATAAACTTACATAAGATTGGTAAGTCTCCACAAATATACATAATATATCGAAAAATATTGATTTTAAATCCCTAAAATGCATATATTTGACATCTTTTTGGTACCATATGACATAGCCATTTTAGTTGACTTTTAATAAAATATTGAAAAAAATTAAAAATTACTCAAGTTCTCCAAATTTTAAAAGGCGTTACATCCTTAAAACTGTGTAAATTTTAAATCTCGTACGCATAATTATTAGCCTAATAAATTTAGAATTGAGATTATTGTTCTTTTTTAGTTTGTTATGGTTATTTAAATTTTAAATTGTACAAAAATTATCTCTAAATATCGATCTCAGAATGCAATTATTTTAGGTCTTCTTAAGGGCATATGACTCCCAAAGGGACAATGATTGCCAGGAGACATTTATATTCCGAATCGCCATTCAAATCCTAAATAGTTATTTATAAAATATTAAGAAAATATATGTTTTTAATTGTACTCAATTTTTTAATATTTTAAAGAGTTACATCGTTTAAATGGTAACAAATTTACAACAATATTCGTTTTTCAAATTGTTAAACTCAATACACGGTGTCGTTAACCTAATAGAAACTAACTCATAATATTGAATTTTTATTTTAATGATCGATTTTCATTTTTTTTTTTGCTGGTCATTTTTTTCTTGGTTTTCATATATTTATGTGTTGTTAAACTTTTTCTCTAAAGAATTCTCCCCATGGGTTTTTTGCCTTTTATGAGCACACACATTCGAATTTCCGGTTCGATGACATCTTTTGGGCCACCGAGCGCGCTGCGAAAATTTTCCAGCGGGCCCAAAAATAAACCCATGTGTCTGAGTGGCTGGCCGCCCATTCTG
>VNJS01015282.1:0-16842 GCA_008042575.1 Drosophila watanabei
ACTTATATAAGGTATATAAAATTTAGTTAAAGAATAAAAAAACTGAAATCATTAAATTTTAAAAACTAGCTTTGAGTGATTTTATTCTAAAAAAAGGATATTCCTTTTTGAAAAAAGGTTCTTCGACGAGGATGGGATTCGAACCCACGCGTGCAGAGCACATTGGATTAGCAGTCCAACGCCTTAACCACTCGGCCACCTCGTCCGGTGATGGGTCTTAGTCCAACACGACACTAGTTATGAGCGAAACCAAATTGCACGTTGTTATCGACAGCAAGCAGTGCCCCAGGCATTAGAACATAGTATATTTGTTAGTTAAATAATAGACTTAAGTTTTTATTTTAATTTAATATGATGCTGATAGACCCTTGAAAGGACCGCTATGGTAAGTAAGCTTATATTTAAATATTAATATTTATAAATTAAGGTCAATTAATAAGAAGTAAAGTTCGTGGCACAGCACAAACTTATCGGCACCAAACAGTCATTTCTGGCATCAGAACTATAATTTGGGAATGTGTTTCTTAAGCATTAAATACAAATAGGAAACATAAAGTAATCAAAAATAATTGCTTCTATATTCTGTTTTTACAAAATTTTGAATTAAAAATCTCTTTTTAAAAGTGTAAATTTCGTAGCCTTAGAACCTTCAGCTCTGCTACACTGCTTGCTGGCAGAGCAAGAATTCAGCATTTGGCTCCCAAGGCCGCATGTGACGAGGTGGCCGAGAGGTTAAGGCGTTGGACTGCTAATCCAATGTGCTCTGCACGCGTGGGTTCGAATCCCATCCTCGTCGTGTTCTATTTTTTGATGCCTTTTACCTTTTTCCAGTTATTTTAGCCTTTTTCTGCTACTGTTAACTAAAAATAGACACCACTCGGATTGAAAGAGCGACAATAATGCTCTGGAAACCGAGATGCTAATCGCATTTCATTGAAATTAAAGTTTTACGGCCTCGCCAGTAGAAGGACTGTACGAAGTATAGGCGTAATGGCCAGTTCGGGCAGTATAAACGCAATGAAAATAGATACATTGATAACAGCTTAAGTGTCGCCATTGGAAGATCTCTGGCACGGCGATAAGATGGGATGTGTGGAGGATGCTGGGACTAGATGGATTCCCCGGAACCCCAGGTTTATTGACACCGACGACGCCACGGAAAGGGCATGCCAGAGTGTGACTGCGGAGACCATTAATGGCTCGTTTCTGCTCCCAAGGTCGGCCAGGTTGGGATTGGCCGTGGGCCGAGTAAACACTTTTTGCAAACCATCGGGGCCGCGGGCAGCACCGCATTTAGGCCAGCGATAAAGATGGCAAATATTTATGAACAATGCCCACTCACGAAATTAAATTCCAATTGAAATAATAGTTCGCTATTGCTGCCTCTGGTGCGCAGCCGAAACAATATAAGCCGCCGGGTAATTAACGTCGTTTCCAATGATTTTTCTCTTTCTTTCTCGTCCGTCGTTTTGCTGGCTAATTAATGCGTTTAACGCAATTACAATACAAACATCGGGCTATATGGCAGTATACTATAGCGTCTGCTTTTCCTTTTTACTGGCCAACTGGTTTCCAATTACTAAAACTTACTTCTCGATCATTAATGGAAAAGCCAAAGAATTTTTTCGCCACTTGTCGGGCGGCTACGACGTGTTAAAATCCTCCAGCCACTGGAAAAGGCCATAAAGCCATCATTAGCTTTGCTATCTGTATATCAATCCATCGCTTGCTCTGATTGTTGGTTAGTTGGAAAGTTTTGCAGGTCGACTTAATGGCGGGTATAAATCAGAGACTCGATATCCAGCTTCATATGGATTAAGGATAATGAATAACGGATAATCCGACGTTTATTCATAAACACAGTCTGAAAATTATCTTAAATATACCATTTCCTAATTGCCACCGCAAGCTGTGACATAACAATCTAACTGGTTCACTTAGAACACGAAGTCAGACATTGAGTGTCAGAATAAGGGGGACTCCCCTCGACTGTCGCCGTGATAACTCTCTTATTTACCCAATCACTCACTCTTTTCTTCCCTGGCTGAACGGACAGCCCGAAGAGCTCTTTCTCCGAAGCACTCGATACCCTGGTTATGACTCAATAGACCCACTCGTTGGATAGCCAGTCCAATTCACAGCCAATCGCCCCCGTTCGGCGGCGGTGGCGGTGGCGGAGGCCAAGCTTCGGTGGCCAGTGCGCTCCGCCCAGTTGAACCTGCTCCCTGCCCCCGGGGACTTTCACAATTCCCGCGAAGAATTCGCTAAACGTTTTGGAACGGATGAGCAAATATTGAATTTTTGCGGCTGACAATCTACCGATGTTCGGTGGCTGGTGGCCGCTAGCTGGTCTTTTCCTTTCGTTACACTTTTCCTTTGTGTGCTCCACAAATATTTGACTTTCGATGAAAGTCTCGAGCGGCAGACGTGGAGGCAGCCTGACCCCGATCCAGCGGGGTCCAGCTCTCAGAAATGCCAAGTGCACAAATCGGGATGGTTAGCATTGCGTTGCGTAAGCCGACAACTTCATTCCGAGCACCGAGTGCCGGGCATCGAGTGCATTGCCGGCAGGTGAGATGGACTGCTCCGATGGTGTCCACATGCCAAGCTCCCCACAAAGCACCCCGAGCAAGTGATAAAAGCGACAACACAAAGGCCCAAGTGCCTGAGTCAGTTTATGGTCGGTGCGCGGGTTTAATGAACCTGCGAATTTATCGACAATAAAAGATTCGCTATAATTGGCCCATATATAACCGCTGCGATTTAAGCCGGCTGATTAGTCGTCTTAACTGTGACGTAGCGCGGCTATGCTGCCGCCTGGCTGTGGGTGTTCCCGCCATTCATCTAAATGGATCCGCCGCCGTGTTGTGTCTTTATAAGCGGCTAATTAAAACGTTCGTTGCCAATGTAAATGAAGCCTTAGACCCCGGCTTCAGACGGCGTGCTGGCGAATGCTTAAAAATTCAGTAGCCAAACACGCAAGCGCCAGCAGCAGTGTGTGTCTGTCACTCTTGGCCCGAAGACCAAGACCGAGCCAAGAGACTGGGCTTGAGACTGAAACCGAGACATTGGCACTGAGGGACTGACAGACTCTGGCGCGGTGGCTAAATGGATTGGCAGTGCTACACAGGGGAAAATCATAACACTATGAGGAGAGTTCCTTACGGGTCTGTAAAAGGTGTTTACAAGTGCTCTATAAAAGTGCTACTTCAAAATGATTTTAAATCTTTTTTACAAAAGTCAATGTGTTTGTGATGTATATTATGAGAAATATCAACCTATCCACTTAATATTATGGGACTAGAATTCAATATATATTAATATCTAATCATTTAGTCAATCTGCCGCATTTAAATAATCCAATATTTTTTAAGAGGAAAGAAAAAAGCGCACAGAAAGTGAAAATATGGAAAGCTAGTACAAATTTTGTAATTATTATTACTTTGAGGTATTCTTTTGTGACAGTGCAGGCACAGCTGTCCGTCGGGAGCCCCGTGCCAGAGCCATCTACTCGTATTGCTTCCGTCAGCATTAAACATATTACTCTTAATAATGCCTAAAACTCGGTTCACACACACGAACGGCGCTGGAAATGAGACAGATACAGAGATACACACGGAGGCGCTTCAGATACAGATACAGCTATATAAGCTATATAGATGCTCGGCAGCTTGTTCGTGATTTGTGTTGTCTAATCGTTAACAATTACAATTACTCCCGGCCTGGCCCGGTCCGATCTGTGGCCTGATCTGCCCGTCGTTCTTGCAGCTTGCAGCTGATGCGTGCAGTTTGGCTGTGAGAACGAGTTGATACTTGCATCTGGGAGACGGATTGGACGGATTGGGAGTCCATTTGGTCTCGGCAGCATAGCTGCCAGTGGCCATTTGGCACATGCGAGAGCTTACGCACTTCAACACACACTTCTGAGCAGAGGGGTGGAGGCCTAATTGCCGGCAGTTGTGCTGCCGCTGCTGCTGCCACGGCTAATTAATATTTAAAAGTGTCTTACAACGTCAGAAGCGTCTGAAGAAGTTGCCTGCGGCTGTGCTGTGCTTTTCCAGCATTTGTTTAGCGTTGCTTTGTAGTGTTATGTCATTCGCTTTGCTTAGAGCCGAATTTAGAGAGTCTGTGTGGGGTCTGGAGCTGGAGCTGGTGAAAGATGATGGCCGGGCCCTGGGAAAGTTGGTGTGTGGAGTGGAAATGCCTTTATATAATTGCTAGTTGCTTTTACTTGTTTAATTAGCAGGTCGTAAAACGGTGCCTCGAAGGGAAGTGATTTAATTAAGGCACACATTCGCGTACATTTCGCCATAATTCATGACAATTTTCACCGCGATTTATGGAAGCTATTTCTAGCTCAATGGGTCACTGGTCACCACTGCGGTCTTCTCCAGCCGGGCAAGGTCGAGCGGGACTCCGCTTTCAATCAGCCAACACACTTGCAGATACCCAATTAGCGTCAACAGCTCACGCAAAGGTGTTTAGAAAAGTGGCTCGAACACCGTTCGCCGCCATTCGTTCCAATTAAATTATGATGAGGGCCAAAACGCAGATATCCCTTTGAGCGCCACACGCACGTCGCTCTCCGCCGGCTTGGAGAGCTGCCTGGTGGCCTGTCAATAAGCCAGACACTTTGAACCGAGGCAAGCGGACCGGACCAGACCCTACCTCAACGAAGGCTTCGTGTTACCGCCAACGGCTTTTGTTGTCGTAGGTTCATTTGTAACTAATTTGTGCACAATATCGGAGAGACAAAGGAGCTGCCAAACAGACGTCTCAGGGCAGGCCATGCCCGGTCCGTCCCAGAGCCAGAATCAAACCCTTAACCCTCTTGGCGTCTCAAACATTAATCAGCTCCAGAAGCAGGTCTTAAGCTGGTGGAAGCTGCTCCTGGTTAATTGATATGTTTCGAATTTAAATACGTTTTAGATTTTGAACTCTTTCTTAAGAAACGAAATGTAAAATATTTTGCATAAGCCATTGATTTATTGATTAACTCTAATAATTCTGAGAATAAAGCATAAAGGAGCCATAAGTCATAAGAATCTCGCAGTAAATATCGTCTTAAAAAAAGGAATAAGATGACCGTAATCAAATCAACCCGGCCAATTAGTAACTAAGCTTGTTTTTGCCAATCAAAGAGAGTAAAGATTTAAATCTATGCAAATACATACAAATTTTGGCATGTTTAGCCAAAAAATTAAGCAGGCAAGCTTTGAGAGAGATTAAAAAATAAGCTCAGCTACAAAATAGTTATTTTAGTTGAGACTTTTCGATATGGCAGCTGGCCTTACGCAGAGGGTTAAGGAAGCTGGCTGGCTGGGCTAGGTGTAATCCAAACGAAAGCCGACTGACTGGTCATTTGGTGTTGGATTTCCTGCCCAGTTCTGGTCTCGGGGAGTCGAGAAATGCCAACTGATGAATTTGTTTAGCGAATGGCGGCGAATGGGGAGCAGGCAAATCCCACCAAGTGCAATTGCCAACTGTAACAGTAAGTGGACAAACAATAAACTGGCTAATTTATGGCTCGCTCATCATCCGAAGATCATCTGCCATCCGGCAACCAGTTGGGCATCTGCATCAGCATCAGCATCTCGGCATCTGGGCATCTGCATCGGAATCGGCGTCTCCATTGGCTTGGACCTCACACAATAATAAATCCAACACCGACTCGGCGGCTGCGGCAAGTGAACGCTCGCCTCGCACTTCCAGTGGCCGGCCGCTGATGACGACAGAAGCAGCCGCAACGGCGGCAGTGGCAGCGGCAGCGACAGCGACGTCGGCCGACTGATTTTTGATTTAAGAAGAAAAGGAGAAAAAAACAAATTACAAACTGTTCGCAGCTCTCATTTATTTGCCGCACTCCGAGGCGTTCACAACGTTCAAAAGTTAGCGCGCTCGAGCAAAAGGCCCGAAGACGTCGGCAAAGCAGTGCGAGGAAATTCAGAACCGAACGTTGAGAGTGTAGATTTAAGCAAAACCATAACCATAAAAGTGATAGAACGTGCGCTTACCATTAGGCATAAATTAAAATCCATAATTTATGCAAGTATACGAACAAGCAATCATCGGGAAAAACAATCATCATCTCCGGTTGAAGGACACTCGAGCCATAAATTTACAATCAGCGAATACAATTGAAGAAACTACGCAATAAACCGGCAGCTGCAGTTGCAACCATTTAAAGTGAGTGCGATTAGCATAGATAGTCCGAGTCCGAGTCCGAGAACGTTAATTCATTTGCATTCATTAATAAGTTTATAATTGCTGCCCCTCCGCATCGAGTTCGTTGCCTAGGTCTTTCGTCTGCATCGAGTTCGCCACCTAAGTCTTTCGTCTTTCACCTGCCGGCTAGCGGCCAGCTGCGAGCGTGATTTGATTAATCACATCCACACATCCCGCATCATCGGCAGATGAGGCCTCCTATTATGCGGCGGCCCAGGCGCCTAACGAAAACGACCTTGGCAACGATGTTGATACGAGCGGCGCAAAATATAAAAAAAAGCCTTAGATAATTGAAGTCAGTGAGTGGACAAATTAAATAAAGTTTTCAAGTTTCTGGTTCCTGAACTGTGTGAACTGCGGCGAGCCATTAGGCATCGCAGAGCCACCGGAGCAATTAAACTGTAATGAGCCCGAGTGTGGTATCTCTGGGCAAATATATATACATATGTATGTATGTACATATATATTTCTGGCATTTCACATTTTGTTTTGTGTTCTATTATCACCGATCATATGTCATGCGGGGCCCCTGATCAGTCAACAAAGCAAATTCAAACTTTCTGCAATTTATCTCAGTTAAGTTTTTTGGATCTCGTTGGGTATTGTAATTTTATTAATAGATTTGTGAGACTTATCTCTTTAGGTAGTGCTTATTAAATGCATTAGGTGTTTATTGTATTGTATTATTAAAATAAAAAAAGAGATTTATAATTGTCAATGTAATATTTGCGTGATTGAAGAAATTAATATAAATTATATAAGTTAGTAGAAGAACGAAAAAAAAAGAATAAGAATCACTAAGCGGGTTGATCCATCCAAGTTTTTTACATTCCATTCTATTATTGGCCTTCAATAAAAGCTAACAATATCTTAAATTGCCTTAAAATATGTGTGGAGAGAACTGTACAGATATTTGTTGCACATCTAGCGAGTTGGTTAACAATATCTAGTAGGATACAAGCTTTAACAGATATCGCGTTCTTATGTTTTCCATAGCTATTAATTCTTCCTACAATACCTGCCATTGAACCCTTAAAAGGGTATCCCAACTTCGGCCTTGCCTATTCTGTGTTCATTTTGTAGGGTGTAACCAAAAGGGGGCGCCACCGAACAAATCGCTGCAGGCAATTATTCCAGACACTGGAATTAGACAAATGTCTATATTGGCGGAAAGAGAAAAATGTGCTTAAGCGATTTGCATACCGCGGACAACCTGTTGAGACGGGGGGCGAGTCGCCGACGCCCCTAGTTAGTCCCGAAAATCATGTCGAGCCGCTTGTTCTGCGGCCGATCCTATGCGATCCGATCACAATCGATGTTGCGCCGGCTTTTTCGGATGTGTTGCCGCGGCGATCAATTTATTTTTACTGGCTCATTAATCACTGAAGCGTTGAAATCTGCGCCGCCAGATGGCGCTCGACGCGCTCATTAGCGTAATTGCTCTGCAAGCGTCGCGTCGCTGCCGGCGCGCTGTCGGCGTCGCTTTGATTAGCGTGCATTAAATGCTTTCATTTAAATCAAATCGAAACGAAAATTATCTGGGGCCTGTGTGAGTGTGTATGTGTGTGTGTGTGTGTGAGTGTGAGTGTGAGGGGGAACGTGAGAAACTTTACCATGTAAAGGCGAAACATTTTGCGCTTTGATGCGCACAGACAATTTATTTGTTATTAAATTATTCGGCTTTGGCATGTGACTTGCAGAAAATGGCATTGCCCATTATTATGATTATTACGAGCAGTCGGGTTTGCCACTTCGGTTGCCACCCCATCGATCAAAGCCTTGAACAATCGTCCATCGAGTGGGGCGTGGGTGGTGGCACTCAACACTCGACTTTCGATGCCTCTCACCTTGACACCCTCTCACCTCTCACGCCGCGCCGCGATAGCCACATTTTTCGATTGAAAAATGGTTCACATTCCAGATAACACTTCCATTGCTGACTGGAATTGGAATTCGTGCTATTTTTAAGTGGATACAACTATTACAAAAACAAGCCAAGATCTAGCGATCCTTCTTATTTCGCCATTATCTTTCGCCTTGTATGCAATTATCTCTTCAAACAATAGAAAAGCAATTTTGTTGCCATTATAATGCAATCCTATAGAATGATCATTCCGGATTTCAAAGACAAAGGTGGTTTGTAGAAGTTTATTTATTGTTAAGCTATGTAGTTATTGTTCATTTTAATTAAAAGTCAAAGTAAGCAAGTTAAAAATAAATCACCAATTTATCATCAATAGTAATTAATTTCCAATATTATAGTTATTTCTAATAATATTTACCCAAACATGATCTTAAACATTTTTTTTTACTATTTTCAAGGATGTCTCCACTGATGCCCTTGGCCTCCCTACTCATTTTGGCCAATTTGGTGGCAGCTCGACCCTATTCATATGGCCCAAGGTCAGAGGCGCCGCCGCCGCCCACCAGGCTGGGCAATCGCATTGTGGTGCAGTCGCCGTCGCTGGACAACCTTTACATGGACTATGTGGTCACTTCGAAGCCCCTGAACCTGCGCAAATACAGCAAGAATGGCAGTAAGACGAAAAAAACGAAAAAGGATTCGAAAATCTATTACATCCCCGTACCCCCACTGCCCTTTCGCCACATACCCGGCATTGGTCTGGACTATCAGCCCATGAAAATCAATCCCATTCTGCCGGAAGCGGAGGCGACCACCCCACCAGCGACCACGCCGCGTCCGACGACATCGAAGCCTGACTGGGACCACCGGAGTCCCAGCAAGGTGCTGCGGGTGCAGCACCAGAAGGACTACTACTTCAACGGTCGCCCCCACCGGCTGCAGGTGGCCCATGCCGGCCCAAAGTCCCGGCTGACGGCCGCCAACCTGAAGTCCAACTTCTACTATAACAAAAATATTATTTATTAAAATGCTTAGCATAGTTTAGCGAAAAATAAAAGAAAAAACAAATAAAAATCCAACAATTGCTTTGTTTTCGGTTTTGTAAGCCAACACTCATGAGCTAAGCTGCTTTGGAGAGGGGAACTGGCCAAACCTTTTAACTGGATCGCGTTTCCTATGAGCCGAATTGACAAAACCCCGGAATTGGGTCAAAATCGAGCGAAAGAAATCGAGAGAAGGGGGCGCCAAGAGCTGGGGGCCATTAACTTTGATGATATCTGCATGGATCATGATATAATACTTAAGCATCATTATTAGAAGCGACGACTTCCGCATCGGTAGCATCGGTAGCTCCAAATCATCTTCACGTGTGGCCCGGCCATCTTTCCAAGCCATTTAGCAAAAGAAATTACTGTCACCGTTGTCGCTCCGATGCCCCCGAGTTGTGCAATAAATAATAATAAATAATATGGTCGTTAAATGTGGCAGATCGAAGTGGGATCATCGGAGGTGCTGAATTTGAGGCAATTAGAAAATAGTTAAGGGGTATGCAAAATATTTGGAATTGCCCAATGAAGTTGCGGAGCCAATTAGATGATGGGAAGCTTTCACCACGCGGAAATCCAGTGCGAATACGTGAGAAAAATGAAATACAGTCAAGCTTCGGGAAGTTGGATCGGGAAAAGAATATACATTTACAAATCTACATTACTGTAAGCTATTTATTTACGTTATAATTGGTAAGAAATAAGTTATACGTTTGTGAAACGGTAGAAAATATACATATTTGGGTTTTTGACTTTACTTTCCCACTTTATACATACTTTTTGGGCTGTACTCGCACGCGAGAAATTAAGGCCAAATGGGCTTTTTGGCCTACAACCCGTTGCCACAACAGGGCGCCTAGCAGCGGCCGTCCACTTTATTGAACAAATTCGTGGTCCCGCCCCATGGCTATCTTTCCGAGACTCCAAGCCACAGCAGGCGGTGCTTCGCTTCAATCTTGAATTACTTTGACTGGAAACAATTGTGCTCCCTCACTCCGACTCACTCCGGTGATATATATTTTGTGGGGCAAGATGAGCGTTGAGGAGCGACCGCCGGCGTTTGTGTGCAACGTGCAACTGAATGTGGAGCCCTGCGAGCGGCCCAAGATGCCGCCGGAATGTCCGCCGCCCATCGATTCACGCAGCACCGAGTCCGAGCAGCAGCATTCAGAGGAGTGCTGTGTGGAGCTGGAGAACGTGACGGTCAAATTCCGGCTCTCCGACTCGGAGATTGTGGCCCAGGTGTATCCCAACTGCATGACCCTGGGAGACGTGAAGCAGGACATTGCCCGCAAGTTTGAGGTGGACCCCGAGCTGCTGGTGCTCCTGCAGAATGGTGAGGTGCTTTGCAACAGCCTACCCATCAACGCCACTGCCTTGGATGAGTTCGGCATCCACGAGTTCCAGCTGGAGCTGTTCAGCAACACCCAAGGCGACAGTCAGACCTCGCTGCCCAAGCTGGACCTGGATGTCTACTACGAGTGAGTACACATTACTGCAGGTGGTGTTGTGCAACTACATTTCTTCAAATACAGCAAGCACCGCCTGGCAGACTTCATCACTGTCCACATATCCGGGGAGGACACCCAGGATGGTGAGCCGAAGAATGTGGTGGTGGAGATCGAGAATGCGGCGATTGTCAAGCCTTTTCTGTGCGGCTACCGGGATAAGGTTAGCGGAAAGGAGTATCTGGATGCATTCACCCAGACAGGACCTTACTTCGATAAGATCAAGTACAGGAAGTACAAGTCCAGAGATACTCAGACATGGGAGCCCAAGGAAAAGATACTGGTGGGTCGGGCAAACAGTTCCTAAGTGGAATCACAATTCAAATGCATTTCTTCTCCAGAACACGGCCCATGAGCAGTCGGTACAGTGCTACCTTGATGGTATCAACATCATGTATGTGTCGGCGGCCAATGACTTCACCATTATCCCTGGAAAGTACCAGACTTTTGCCCAAAAGGAGCGGGCGGAGCGGAAGCTTGAGAAGATTCTGCTCATTCAGCGCAATTGGAGACGATGGATCCTCTGGAAGTACATCCACAAGCGGGCCGAAGAATATCGGTGGGTAGTCCTACCAAGCCAGGGAATTGAGTGTTGTCTCCACCGCTGATAATGAACCCGTTTCCAGTCGTCTGGTGCAGAATCGTGAGCAAGAGGACGAGCGATACGAGAAGTGCGTGGAGCAGCGCGTGGAACGGCACCGGGTGGTCAAGCAGTTCCCTCGCAGTAAGGACGACTTCGATCTGCTCTTCGCGGAGGTGGGGCGCTGGAAGAAGGCCGAGCTGAAGCGGATTACGGCCAACTATGAGGGCCCCGCCCGCATCGCCGAGGTGAATATCCTGCTGGACAAAGAGATTCAACTGTTGAACGGGGTGGAGAGGCAGCGAAACCTCGTCTACAAGTCCATGGAGGAATTCCGCAAAGATCAGCTGCTAAAGGAGATGGGCAAGCCGATTGAGTGGATCGGCTACAAGGACTCGAAGATCCACATGGATCTCTTGAGCACGCAGCGGGTGCGCTTCCTCACCGAGATCTACAAGGATATGCGTAAGCCGCGCAGCAGGCAGGATCGCCTGGACTTTATTCGCCAAGTGATGGCTGTGCTCACCGAAGAGACGTGTTATCCAAACTTCCCCGAGGTGGGATTGCCCATTTATTCCTCTTTGATAACTATAAATCCTAACATTTGAATCCCAGCTCTTTGACTTATTCGATCGTGAGAAGAATCTGCTGCTATACGCCAAGTCCAGTGATGTGGAAATTCTGCGCAAGCGCCAGAGCATCCTCTTCTTTGACCTGATCAAGTTCCAGAAGGACAAGCCCAAGAAGAGTGAGTACTATACCTGGGATCTTTTCAGCACATATAATATGTATATCTGCAGGGACGCCCTCACGCATGTGCATCGTCTGCAAGAAGGTAAAGACCTTTGCCGAATTCGCCATTCGTACACGCCAGAGCCATGTGGACACCTGCAAGCACTGCTACTATCTAAAGGTGAGTCAGACAGTCCTCCAAAGTCAGCTTAATTTGCATAATGTCCACCGACAGCTTACGGCCACGGAGAACACAGTGTACCAGTCCATCCTGCGCTGCATTCATCGGGATGAGCGCAAACGCAAGTGCACCACTTCATTCGCCTTCGTGATGCAGCCGGACGATGTGCGTCACATCATCGACAAGATTTGGCATGGACACTCGGCCCTCAGCAAGTCGGAGAACCTCAGCGAACTTAGGTAGTTTTCCAAATACTTATGCGCAATTTTCCTTTGCTTATTTTAAACTCTTATCCGATAGATTGCCTCGTTGGAACAAGAGCGATGACTGGGCTCCATGGAACTGCATTTGCCTGACCGAGCGGGAGACACGGGATCACTACAAGATCGAGGAAATCGAGAAGGTGTACGATCCGAAGTTCATACTGCACGTCGGCAACCTGCACATGCTGGCCCGCAGCCTGTTCCATACTCTGGCTGCTGTCGCCATCGAATTCCAGGAGACGGGCCAGTGGTGGAAGGTGGGCATGAACAAGCAGCGCACTAGTCAGCTCGACGCCGTTTAAAACAGCTTAAAATACGCCCAATCTGTCGCTTAAATTAAGGGTCTGCTTGCTTCTAAAATCTATCCACAGAACAAACTCCACATTTGGGTTTAGCATGTAATTCAGCGCCTAATTTTACATTTACAAAATTTAAACAATTCAAATGTTGATCAAACATTACAAGGAAAATATATAAGCTACGACTGCAATTATTTGCTACTTGCAATCGCCTTGAACTTCGCCTCCAGATACTGAACGCGTTTCAGTAACTTGTCACTGGTGCTGAACTCATTGTAGGGTACGGGGATAACATGGTAGCCACTCTTCTCCAGCAGGTCAAACGTCAGGTTCGTAACGCCGCTTGCGCTGCGATGCGTTCCGTGGCAAATGTCGTGGAAATCGATGACCATTAGCGCCACCCTGAAAACGCAAGTTATGGATAAAACCGGGGAACTAGTGCATCTAGTTTTGAAAATCGAACCTAATGGCTTTTGGATTCTCCTTATCCAGGGGCAGGGGGTTTTTATTAGCATCAAAGTGGCATACTGCATCTGGAATGGGGTTAACTTGGTGAGCACAAATTCGGTGCTCTGAGAATTTCTCCTTACCTATGAGAAAGCCCATTTTACTGTCGACCAAACTCTGGACATGATTGCTGGCCGGAAGCAGGCTTTTGAGGGCATCCAGCATGCCAGTGACGAGCACCTGCTTCGCCTTGGGATGGGCCATGGGTACCTGGAAGGCAGGACTGTCGGCTGCCAGCAGTGGCCCCTTGTAATCAACGGCCAACAGCTGCGCATAGCTGTTCAGGTTGAGTAGCCTCATCTTAGAGGTTGCTGTGACACCGGCCTTGTCCTTTTGCAACTGCTCCAGGAATTCCGCACTGCATAGAAATGGGAAATCTGAGCTTTAAAAGGCTTTCGGGGATTTCTTGATACGCACAGACCTTAGAACCGAGGCCAGGTGGCTGGGCTCCACCAGTCCCAGCATTGTGAGCGACCACACAAAGTTCAGCCACTCGGATTGCTTGGTGAAGTCCTCCCGCACAATGGATTTCACCAGCTTGCGGCTCACGTCCTCCAGCTGGGCGCTCTTAAAGTTCAATAGGGCCGATGTAAGGAAGTAGGCGCTGAGATCTTGCGGGCGGCAGATTTCACTATTCTTGAGCAACCACTGCGTCAGCGATTCCAAGATGTCTACGGGAAGAGGGTTTAAATGCGCGTACGGAATATTTTTCAGATATAAAGCTTACCCAGATCGCGGTACCGCAAAATGCCCAGGCTGGTGAGTATGGATCCCACAACGGCGGACCGTTCCACATTCTTTGGCAGCGCCGCCTGCACATCCGCGCACACCTTGGCCCCCAGCACCGAGTCCTGGAAGTTAAGCGTGGACATGGCATAGAGCACATCAGCCGACTGCTTCAGATCCAGTGTTTCCGCGGCACTGCTGATGTTAAAGGCCAGGGAGCGAAGCAGGGGAGTGCTGCGCCGCTTGCGCTGGGCCAGCGTGCTCATCACCTTGACCATCTGGGGCAGGCTGATGCTGGCAATCAACTTGGCCGCCTCGTCGTCGCCAGCAACGCCCAAGACCGTGTTCAGGTCGTCCGTGCGGAAGCCGGAAATGCGCTTGACAGCTTGACTGCTGTCCCCGGAAGCTTTGCCATTGGTGGCGGCACCATTATTCTTGGGCACTGTGCGTCCCAGCATGCGGCAGATGCGCAGGAACCTCGTGTCGTTCTCGAACTCGGATATCTTCACCCGGTCGACGCTGCTCCACTCGGCCAGAATGGAGACAATCCTCAGGGCGTGTTTCCGAGAGAAGGCACTGTTGTTCTCGGTGATGGCAAGCAATCCATTGACCGTCTTGGCATTCACTATGCGGTCATCAATGTTGCTGGAGGCGGCCGTCTTCTTCTCGTCCTTGGGATTCTCGTTGCGCAGCGACTCGAACGCAGCGGCAACCATTTGACCTAGTGAAGGATTTCTAATTAGAAGTTGTATGTCACATGGAACATGCCTACCCTTGGGCTTCTTGGCCGCCGCCTCAGATGCCGGTGTGCGGGCTTCCGGCTCAGCTGCGTCCGTCGTCAGGCCGTTGGTGGCCAGGGAAAAGCCAGCCGCCCGCAGGTTGCTGTTGTAGGCCGCCCGGCGGTACAGCTGGCTGGCAATGCTGCCGGCAAATCGTTGCAGTCCCAACATTTTCAGTCACTCTTCAGCTCACGCTGCAAGACACCACAGAAGTTTACATAACCTTTTTGTTTACATTTTTCGCAGGCAAAATGGGGGTTCTCCGGCTATTCAAAGGCAGCAGTAACTAAGTTATGGGATAGTTGTTGATATTTGCCTTAAAATCAAGCCAGTTTCATTGAGAATTTCCATTTAATTAAGCAAACTTTCCTATTGAACGTTGAGAATCCACAGATGACGGCAGCGGGCCAGCGTTGCCAATTTAGCTATTTGCCCGCTATATCTGGCGGTTTTTTTAAGTAACAAAGTGCGAGTATGGAGACAGCAAAAAGCGTTTTTAAGCAGTGGGAGAGAGCGAGAGGCAAATAGTTAGAACAGCTGTTCGTAGGCGCCGTTTTAAAGGCCGGCAGGGAGACGAGAAAACGAAATACTAGAAAGTTGCATGGCGTTGGAAGATTTGCAATGCAGTATTTCTAAGGTGGGTTTTAAAAGAGAAAAATAAAGTATAATAAAAAAGGCTGTTCTCGACTATTTCAAATTGTGGATCGCGCCAGCAACAAAATTGTTCGGGAGAGGCGAATCCAGGAGTTAAGAAGTATTATAGTTCTTATAAATTGGAATTGGGAAATTATACTTATTTGCCTTAAAATGACCAGGAAGGAAATAGTATACAAAAAATTGGGAGGCCGCTGGCTTATAATCTTGCCGATCTCACAGTTCTTGTCATTTATTGGCATTTCCCATGTCGCTTCAAAGGACCATGTTGGATGCTAATGGATTTTACTTTCCAGCTTTATTCGAAGCTGACCCGATATGTTTGCCGAGGAAGTACATAGGTAAAGCCAGTGGTGCCACCAAAATCTTTACTGATCCACCAAATCCAAATCCTTTGAATTCTCTGAAATTGTTCTTCATATTGCTGTCATATTAAAATGTCTGGGAATAGTTTAGGGACAAATATTATTCGAAAACAAAGCATAAAAAGTCGATGTGCCTTTTGTTTCAATTAAACTCGGTTGTTAATAAAGAAATACTGCATTATTTGCACTCCAAAAATGCCGGTGAACCGACAAATTTTTTCCTCTGCGAAACAGAATCGACCGACTATACCATATAGATGCCATATGATTGATCGGTAAATGTGGAGATTCGTAATTTAGCTTCCTTTCTATGTAAAAAAAGAACAAAAAAAATCGAGGAATTATTAAACTAGGAAATTGATGGCTGAAGGTGGGGAGTGGGCTTGCCATTGAATGGATGGCAGCCCATCGGGGTTCAGGGACAATTAAAATGTACTAAAGTATATGACTGGCGTTTGGGCCACGGAATTTAAAGATAATGGTAATTATTATAAAGTGGAACTGATTACGGTAATTTTCACGTAGTTTTCGGTATTTTTAAGGCATTACAGAGATCGTGGCATATTATAACGATTTCAATACGGTCATACTCTTGGCCATCCTTTTGTTTATTTTATTACAATTTTTCAAATTTACAAACAAAGATCGCCTGCAATGAGTTCATCCGCAACAGGAACGGCATCGGCGTTCTCCAGCTCGGACACCGCGGCTCTGGAGAGGAGCACGGAGACGGAGCAGGCGGTGACCTTCGAACAAATTTGGAACGAAAATCACCGGAAAGTCAGCGGCGACTGGATTCGCCAGAATGGTTACAAAAGGGTGCGTATAGCGTTGCGTTTTTGGGAGCAACAAAACTAAGAGCCTACCCTTAGGTGTGCCTGCAATTCCCGGATGACTATCTGCCTCACAGCAATGCCATCAGTGTGGCTCTAACCGAGCTACTGGCGTCGGAGGACGTGAAGGTCTTCATCCTGGCGGATACCACCTACGGCAGTTGTTGTGTGGACGAGATAGCAGCTGCCCATGTTGAGGCGGACAGTGTGATTCACTTTGGAAACGCCTGTCGCAGCAGGGCCACCCGCTTGCCCGTGCTCTACCTCTATCCGGAGATGC
>VNJS01015285.1:0-36408 GCA_008042575.1 Drosophila watanabei
TAGTTTGCGTAGAAACGGACGGACAGACGGACAGACGGACATGGCTAGATCGACTCGGCTGTTGATGCTGATCAAGAATATATATACTTTATAGGGTCGGAGATGACTCCTTCACTGCGTTGCAAACTTCTGACTGAAATTATAATACCCTGCAAGGGTATAAAAACAGTAAATATTCAAATATAATATTTTTTACGCTTTCGGAGTATTATAATTTTTTCAGAATTTTTCATAGCTTTGAATGAGTTGTTTCCCGACCCTATAAGTCATATATAACTCAATCAGTATTAACAACCGATTCGATCTATATAAGAAATATAATTTATGCATTTAAATATTACGTTACGTTACTTTACGTTGGGATAAATATAAAATAATATTTTGATATTAATAATTTAAACACCTACGATTAATAAATAATTTAATTTAATGAAACAAAGTAACTTTCTCGTTCTTTATTATATATTAATTTATTGTGAGATATGGTAATTTTTTATGGCTCATGAACTTTAATCAGACGAATAAATTACACAGCTTTTTTAGAAAGTCGAGTGATCTTGTATCTATACAGCCAAATCCTACTTATTCTTATTAAGTTGTCAAATTTTAATTATCTTTGTAAGCTTTTCACATTATATTGCACAAAGTTTTAAATTTTACAAAATTAGAACGCAAAACTCAAGCAGTGAAGATTAAAATATTAAATTAATTATATTTCCCACAAATGTAAATCGTTTATAACTGCCACAGAATTATTTTATCTCATGATTCCTTCGAACTATATAATTAAAATCAAATTTTTTGGAACTCTACATCATTACACAAATTGGTTTTATAAACTAGCATTATGTATATATTTAAAAATGTTTTGCCATTTGATTCAATAACTTAATCTTGGCATAGGCTCTGAGAAATTCTTCAAAAGCATTCAAACAAAATCTTTATAAAATGTTCTCAGTGTACTCGGAAAATCCCGCTTCATTTTAGGGACCACGCGTTAGTCACAGATCATTTGCCCGTGCCACCTGGTAACACTAAGATAAACAATCCCAAATTCTCCCAACCACCCGCAACCACTTGCTTCCGACAATAACCTTTGAAATTGTTTATAAATATATCTGCTAGACCATTTCCGGCAACACAGTCCCGCCGCTGGAGATCGAGTAAATCGAGTTCAGCGCAGTGCTGGTGATCTCAAGTGCAACAACTTGTTTATGTTTACATAAGAAGGCAGCCGAAGCAGCAGCAAGAACAACAACGAGGAGAATGACGACCACGCTACAGTAAGTTGTGGCTGTAGTGGGCGGCGTTCGTGTAGATTTATTAATAATCACACACAAAAAAAAACCCAACATGTGCTCCCGATTCTGCCGCACACAGACACCCGAACGCAACTATATAATTGCCGAAATTTACAGCGGCATGTGAAAATCGTGTGCTTCGCCTGTCTGTGTGCGCGTGTTCTGTTTGCGTTCGTTATCTGGATTCTCGATTGTCGTAGATTCTCCAAATGTTGACCCGTAAGATACGCCACGGGAGCACATATGAATGAATTAAGTCCGTGGAGGTATACCATGTATATATATGTATCCGGGGCCAGTTGCTGTGCGTGTACTTTCGGCGAGCTGCGAGCTCTGTGATCTGAACTATGCGGCTGATAAGGAGGGCGAATTCTTGGCATAAACAGATTCTCGTATGTGGCGCAAACAAGCACACAGTGGCGTCCCAAAAAATGATAATACCTTCCTTTAACCGGGGCTTATTTTTTGTATAAATTTTTAACTATCTTTAAATTTACTTTGTCTGAATGTGTATGGATTTTTTTTTTTTTATATTCTTAAATAATATATTCTTAAAAGAATAACTTAAAAAGGAAACCCCAGCGGGACCCTTTGAACTAGTGGCTTGAACCCCTGTCGTAATAATATAATATACCGACCGCTATGCTTTCTTCCTCCTCTGGGGGGCTTGGGGCTATCTGCGAGGTTCATCGCCAGCTGATTGCGCTGGAAGCGCGCTGCCTGTACTCGATGCTGAATGGAATCGTTAATTGGGCGCATTAGCGTCAGGCCCTCAGAAGAGAAACATGTGCGACCGCAAAGTTAGGTCTGGGGCTGGAATCTACTCGTGTAGTTTTAGAAGATAATGCTAATAAAATATTCTTTGATTTCGTGTTTCCCACAGAGAAGGCATCCTGGTGGGCTGCGGCAATCCGCTGCTGGACATCTCCGCCATCGTGCCGTTGGGCTTCCTCGAGAAATATGCCATGAAGGAGGACGATGCGATCCTCGCTGAAGAGCGACACATGCCCATTTACCAGGAGCTGGTCGATGGCTTCCAGGCTGAGTTCCTGGCAGGCGGATCTGTGCAAAACTCCCTGAGGATCGCCCAGTGGATCCTGGGGCAGCCCAAGGTGGCTGTTTTCTTTGGATGCGTTGGCGAGGATAGGTATGCTGAAATTCTGGCGGAAAAGGCTTCTGCCGCCGGCTTGGATGTACACTATCAGGTGAAAAAGGACGTGCCAACGGGCACCTGCGCTGTCCTGATTACAGGAACACATCGATCACTTTGTGCTAATCTGGCTGCGGCCAATCACTTTACCATCGACCATTTGGAGAAGTGCGAAAATAAGACGCTGGTGGAGAACGCCCTGTACTACTATATTTCGGTAAGTGGAACCGTAGATTCCTTGCCGGAAGTAATTACTCAATGGCGGGAAGTGAGTTATATCTCAGCAATTATAGCGACAAGTACTTGACGTTTCTTAAGCAATTACGTTATTCAATTTCCTCTTGTGAAGTATTTCTATAGATTTAAGTGCAATCCCATAAATATTTATCGACATATGTATGTATAGTAAGACTTCTACGACTCAACTTAAACACAGGAGCTTTGAAAACAATCAACGCCTTATTGTGAAAACTATATCTATAGCCTATGAGCTAGATAGCTCCACATCGACATCAATAACACCTTTTATTTTACCTTGGAATATTAATATTACCAAATATTAACCCTATATCTGTTCACACAGGGCTTTTTCCTCACCGTTAACCCGCCGAGCATCATGAAGGTGGCCGCCACCGCCCATGCCAATCAGCGACCGTTCCTAATGAACCTCAGCGCACCATTCATATCGCAATTCTACATGGCACCGCTGCTGGCCGTCCTGCCCTATGTGGACATCATCTTCGGCAATGAGGCGGAGGCGCAGGCCTTTGCCGAGGCCCAAGGATGGCCGTGCGAGGATCTGCGCGAGATTGGCAAACGTCTGGTGGCAATGGACAAGCTAAATCCGTCGCGGCCACGCATTGCCATCCTCACGCAGGGCTGCGATCCCGTGCTGCTCATCCAGCAGGATTCGGTGCAGGAGTTCCCGGTCACAAAATTGGCGGTGCATGAGATTGTGGATACCAATGGCGCTGGGGATGCATTTGTTGGCGGATTTCTGTCGCAGTTTGTGCAGGGCAAGTCGCTGGACGTGTGCATTCGGTGTGGCAACTATGCGGCCGGGCATATCATCAAGAATCCGGGCTGCACATACAATGGCAAGCCGGAGTTTGTCGAGTAAACCAGGAGTTGCGGTAGCTACAGAAACCTTACAGGCGGAGACAGAGACAGGCAAAGCGCAGCAAGATTTGCAATTGTTAATTAAGTAAATGAGAGTGACTAAGACATTTTGTTAACACTGATAATTGTTTGTACATATAACCCACACTCAGACACACCACACACACACACACACAAGCGTACACACTCGTGTGGATCGGGCGAGAGTGTTAGGCTTGTGTCTTATAGATAGAGCAATATTCGAATTTAAATTGATAATAAAACAAAAGTGTGACACACACGCGAGAGATTCACACACAAGCCAACAGTTTGCACAACTTGAAATCTTTGTTTTCACTGAGAGATAGGAATATGTCGGGATTGCCTCAACATTTTATTAGGCACGTTTCATTATCTGATTGCGAAAGACGTCGCCCCATCGCCTTATTGGGCTTAAAATTATTCAGCCGAGTGACAAAAGACAACAATGCAATGTAATGCTAGGAAAAGTCGTCACCAGATTAGATTATCAACAAAGTACTCGAAAACACCTGTAACTCTGATGGCGAACAAACAAAAATAAAACTCAGTATCATAAATTATCAAACATATTTAATGATAACAATCCCATGAGCCATCGAGGGTTAAGTTATCTGAGAAAAGCTATTAATAGGGACTTATCTAGGGAAAAGTTTGTCCTAAAATAGAAAGAATAGAAGTGAGAAAAGCTTCCCTTGAATTTCAATATAGTTTTCTGCCATTGATCAGGAACCACATGCCAAATATCACAGGTCTTGTTGTCTGTGCTCGGCAGATAAACTCATCCAGCTGTGTCGCAATGTGTGATTTAGAAGCCCCATAAATTTGCAATCCCTTGACCCGTCAATAGATTAGACTATCAGCAATTGGCTTTGACTAGTTTATATGAATTGAAAAAAGAAAACGCTAAAATTTCAGAAGGAACCTATTTTCAAAAAATACAATGTGCTTATTTTGGCTGTACGTTGTTTACCTTAAACTAAAAAATAAAACAATGTTGTGACATTGAACCGCAGTTCGCCAGATCGGCAGCTAATCGACCAGATAGCCCCGGATGAAGGGCAATCCCGTTGGCACCCGTTTCTGATAGCGCACATAGTCCGACTGGAAGAAGTTGAGCAGGGAGTACTCCTCGACATAAATGCGATCGTGGAAGAACAGCCAGCTGACGAGTGTGTAAATGCAGATGCAGATGGGATTCAGCAAAACGATCTGGGTACCAATGGACCACCAGAACCAACCGACATACGAAGGATGTCGACAGTAAGCGTAAACCCCATTCGTGATGAGCTTGTGGTCCGAGTGCTTCTCATTCTGGACCTGTGGGTTAAAAGGTAAATATGAAAGGCATTAATCATATTTTTGGCAACCTTTCTACTTCATAATCTAGTTTTTAGAGTATTTGTTAAGCCGGTTCGAGGTCAAGGAGGGGTTTTTGTAATCACAAAATAATACAATATTATTTTATATTGCTTCCGATGTATTACGGTTTTTCGTCGGCGCATTTTTTAACACGTTTGCACTGTTTAAAACTCTAGTTTTTTATTAAATTATTCTTATTGACTTCGAGCCGGCTTAACAAAAACCCATGCTAAAACTAGATTATTTTCAATTTACCAAATGCGTAAAGCTCCTTCCGGCTGTGATGATGGCAGCCTTGCGCACAACCTCTCCAAACGAGCATAGTACCACCCCCGCCAGCCAAATGTAACCGTAGCGCTTGAACTCAGGCAAGAAGTAGACCTCCAGTGAGAACTCCAACCAGCTGGCGGCCGCAGCCAATCCGTAGTGCACCGAATGGTTAAGCATGAACGAGTCCAGGCTGAGGGTACGCGGATTGGCGAAGGCTATCACCAGAAACTCAGAGTAGTGGAAGACGGACATGAAGCATCCATACACGCCAAACTGCTGCCATTCGGTGGGCGCAAAGCAGATCACCAGCACACTCACGGCCATGGCGAAGCCAAGGAAGGACGCCCGTATGGCCACCTATGGAACAGGGAACAGTTAATTCATAATACAGTTACAATTGAGCCTTATCGAGTGTGAGTCACCTGATAGTCGTTGTTCCTTAGCACAAAACGTATTACCATGTTGATCAGGGCGTAGTACAGCACCGGTCCCCACAACACGGCGCCCCACACCTTGGGAACGATCCCGTAGTGGATCTGCGACACCGAGGGGATCAGGATTAGAGCAGCGGTACTGACAAAGCAATATAAACTAATTCGGCCGTCATAGCAAAGCGGGGAGCAGCGGGGGGAGCTGCTTGGTCCCGCGGCCGGGACGCGGGCGCTGTTTGCACACATGGGGATTCGATGGGGACACTATTTGTGCAGCAGGTGTGCGCCAAAACACGGAAATTTAACTTTTTTAAAACATTTGCTCTTTTCGATGCACCGAAATGTAAATAAACCGGCAAGCTGTCGATTACGATAGGTTATACAGTGAACAATAGCTAAAAAAAACAACAAAGGCTCTTAGAAAGTTATACAAGCTTAATCTAAAATTCACATGGGCTAATAAGCCTTTATTATTAAAATGATATTTTTAAACGATTGTGTCCTTTTTTATGGAAAATAAAAGTAAAGCGGGATGTTCAAGATAGTCAAAACGAATATCTACTGTACCCAGGCGATACTATTTTTGATTTGCAAATATCGATATAAAATATAAACAATATTTAAAAACATTAAAAAGAATATATATACGTCCTTAAGCTAAATTAAATGATTGCTCTATTTTTTGAATGCTAAAAAGTTATGCTTTTATTACATTAACTTTTACTTGATCTTGCTATCGATAAATTATCGGATTGGCCGACAAGCAGCTGTTAATAGTGCGGTGCAGGTTATGTAAAAATAAATAAAATTCATAAGATTAATTAAACAAGGCAAATAATTAGTTAAGAGTTCTGCCGATATCCAGCTATGGTGTTCCTAAACCTGGCCCTGATGGTGCGAGCGCGCGGTCCGGATGAGTTCTGGCGCAAGCGGCGTATCTTTAAACTGGCAGCGGTAAGTAATTTAATCATTTCAATTCTCAGAATAAAAACAATAAAGAATCCTTACATTGCTACCTCCTGCAGCATTACCGTAGCCGCACCCGCAATGTCTACTCCTTTGCTATTAGGAGTGTCCACAGGGCCTTAGCTTACGCCACCAAAGGACGCAAGTTAAAGAAGTTGGACATGGCGCAGCTATGGACGACGCGCGTGGAGGCAGGATGCCAGCAGTATGGTGTGGGTCTGGAGACCTTTAAAGAGGGTCTGGCCCGCTCCGATATCCTGCTCAACAAGTTGGTATCCCCTTACATATGTCCAAACCCACTCTGAATGTATTTTGTTTGCAGGAAAATGCTTTCCGATTTGGCCATTTGGGAACCCCGTTCGTTTGAGGCTCTGGTGAACATCTCCCGGGAACGTGCGGCGGTCGAGGGTCTACCAGACATCAAGCGGAGGTCTGCCTTTAACCAGGTGTATGGCCTGAGGAACCTGAAGCTGGATTAGCTTAGCCTTAGCTTAAGTAGGACTTCAAATATAGATTTTCTAACGATTAACCCAGTGAGTGCTCTTTTAAGCGTTATAGAACGTTGGCTAAGGTCGGGTTTTTATTGAATCAGAATTCCTTTTTATACTATTTAACAAGTAACTCGAAGTTTATTCACTGGCGGTCCATGCGCATTGCAAACAAAAATATTGCATCAGCGGTTTATTATATTTTTGGGGATTGTGTGTGGTGTTACGTACTAATAAAAACATAGAATTCATAGAATTGCGAGACAGAGTCCGGGAGGCAACATCTACTCCAGTTTGGCCAGAATGTCGGACTCGCGGAACAGGAAGAGCTCCTTCTGGTCACCCTCAAGGTTAACCTTGGTGCCGCCAAATTCGGGCAGCAGAACGCGATCGCCCTCCTTCACGCCAATGGGAATGTGGCTGCCGGTGGTCTGTGCTCAGAAGAATAATCAAATTAAATGATTGCCATTTAGAGATAATTGGGAAATACTTACGGCATTGCGGGTGCCGGGACCGACTGCGAGAACGGTGCCCTCGAGCACTTTGCCCACCGATTTCTCCGGCAGAACGATGCCGCCTTTCGTCTTGGTCAGCGCCTCGGCCCTCTGGATGAGGATGCGGTCCAGCATGGGGATGATCTTCTTGATAGCGGACTGTAACGGGTAAGAAAGCCCCCAACAAATTAATCCATGTTTTACACACACACACACACACACACTGATTACACAACAGTCCTCCCCCGGCAAGTCGGCGGAGATTGAGTTATACCAGTGTGGAAGCTTCTCGAAACACATACAATAAATGGGTTTGCTTTGCGAATTCACTTAAAAGTTAGGTAATACATATTTAACTCACCATTTTTGTTCTTAAATGCAAACTGGAGCTCTCGGGAAATACTAAAAACTGAACTTTTTACTTAACTACACGTGCCGGCGTAACTTCGATAGCTGCGGGTCTTCCAATCGTCAGTGTGACCATGCCGCGTTGCTCAAACTTTTTAAATTTCTCGTTTCTTGTGTACACTGAAAGAAAATATAACCAACAATATATATACCTATATATGTTTAAAAATTTGTATTGATTATTTATTTAATTTAAAATGTAGTATTTCTTAGAGAGCTAGGATATAAATAAATAAATAAAATTGAATATTTTTATTATAATTTTATTTTGAGCTTATTTTGATAATTGCCGATTTCAATATGTAGTGTCCACAGCTTAACTGATAAAAATTAATTTTTTTAACTGTGGTCTGCCTGTTATAGAAAATAGTTTATAACAGATTTATAACAACCATCGACATTTAGAGATATCGATAAAACAAGACAACCTGTTAACCTTTTTGCTAACCCTTCTTATACACTGATTTTCGTCTTGATTATTTGAGCCACCGCTATTCAGATGATTTTAAGGGGGAATAATTTTTGGAAGGAAAGTTTAGGGGCTCTGGATAAGACTGCTTTAAAATTATTAAAATAATATAATAAATTAAATAAAAAATATAATAAAATCGATAAAAAAATAGAGAATGCGGGGGACACTTGGATTTTTTAGGGGAACACTTCAACTTTTTGATATTTTTTAGGGGGAAAGCCAAATTTTCATCTGGCAACACTGATTGTTTGAGTCACCCACTTGTTGTTTACGTTGTAATGTGATTTCTTTAAGAAAATTCAAATCGATTTTATCCGAGTCTCGAGTGTCATGCCGTTGCTACTGCTGTTTAAGAACTCTGCCATTCGTTTAAGCCTTTATGATTTCGCGTAATTTCCTGATTTTAAAATAGCCGAGATACCGAAAATGGAGCGTCGTGGCACGAAGGCCCTGGAACAGTGGTGCCGTTCTATAACCAGTGGATACGATGGAGTCAAAGTGGAAAATATGACCACTTCGTGGAGAGACGGACTCGCATTCTGTGCGATCATCCACTACTTCCGTCCAGATTTGATACAATTCGACAAACTTAAGGCAGCGGATATTTACGAGAACAACAGCCTGGCCTTTGCCACGGCCGAAAAGTATTTGGGCATTCCTGCCCTGCTCGAAGCCGACGACATGGTTTCCTACGAGGTGCCCGACCGACTATCGATCCTCACTTACCTGTCTCAGTTTTACAGGGTGCTGGGAAAGAACTTCAAGCTGCCGAAGGCCGAGGAAGCCATATGCGACGAGAGTGAACCGCCGCAGAAGATGATGCACATCGTCGGCATGCCCAGACGCGACAAGTGCCAGAAGTGCGAGCTTCCGGTCTTTCTCGCCGAACGTGTCCTTGTGGGAAAGCATGCCTACCATCGCACTTGCCTGAAATGTGCTCGCTGTGGATCACTGCTCACACCAGGTAGCTTCTACGAAACGGAAATTAATAATACGTACTGCTGTGAAACCTGTCCCGATGAGGAAAGTGAATTCAGCATAACAACTGATATTGAAAATCGTTCGCCATCTAAGGATCAAGCTGCCATCGGAGGCCTGGCCTACTTCAGCGATGAGGAGGAAGTGAGCAATGAGAAAGAAGACTTGGCCTCTTCTTCGAAATTACCCGAGCCCAAAGCAACATCCTCAAAAATAAGCGACAGAATTAAGTACTATCAGAGATTAAGTACTGAACAAGATGAAAAGCAAAGTAGTTCGCCCAAAACTGAGAGTCCAACCACGCCAGCCTTACGCAAAGTCAATGAATCGCCATTAAAAGCAAAAGAACAAAGTACTACGCCAGATGAAAAGCAAAATATTTCATTTAAAACAGAGGTTTCACTTCAGCCTGTTGTACCAGACGATGCTGGTGATACGCCCTTAACGCCTGAAGAACAAAATACTAAAGTAGATGAAGAGCAAAGTACGTTGCCAGAGATTGAAGCTCCTCTTAGGCCTAATGCACCGGCTAATCCGCCTCCAACTTCAATGCCCGAAGAAGATTACACGATTCTAGTGACGGCAAGTTCTTCGGAAAAATTAAATGAAGAAGTATTGGATGATTCGGGCAGGGCAACTGCGGAATTACCCGCTCTGGACGTGACTCATCCGCAAGAAGACAATAATACTGATGATGAAGAAAACTGCAAAGCAGATAAAGAAAAAGAAAGTATAACAACCGAAAGTAGTCCTAAACAAGAAACTGATAATAAAATAGAACCAGTTTTTGAGTCGCCTAAGAAGAATATTTCAGAGACAGAAACTGATTATCCTGAGGATTTAAATCCGTTTAAAGAGGAAGAAAGCCTTAATCCCTTTGACAGCTCTGACGATGAGGTGGAGCTTTTAAAGCCAGTTCCTTACAAAGGAAGCGACAGTTCAACACCAAAATGTGATAAAATCGGCACCGCCATATCCAACCAGCCAGAGGAAATACATTCCAGAAGTCCAACGCCTTCTCAAAGGAAAAAGATGCCCATGCCGACCCCTAGGCAGTCCGTGCCAAAGCCCAAGGCTCCCTCTCCAGGCGCCAGAAACAATCGCTTTTCCACATCGTCGGAGTACTTGGAAATGCCGAAAGCCTTCCAACGGGATACCGAAGAGCGTGGCTCCAGTATCTCTCTGCCATCGGCCAGTGGGCCTCCCAAGCCGCTTCGTGCCTCAGCAGCTACCTTACGACACGAAGATCTGAGTACACCCAGCCGCAAAAAGCGCCCGGCGCCGCAGCCGCCAAAACAACCCCATTTCGAGGAGCCAGGATTTTCGAAACTATCCGATGAACAGAAGGCGCTTCTACACGATCAACTCACAAAGTCCGGCTCCAACCCGAGTGACTCCACCAGAAGGTTAATACCACTGGACCAAAGCCTCTTGTCGGATGACACACGACCGTCGTCCGAATACAAGGAGGGCCAGAGCGCTGACGAGGAGCAGAGCATAGTTTATAGACGCATTTTAGTTCCGTCGACGCAGTCCGAACATTTGACGCCGGATCACATGAGGGGGAACCAAGCTATTAGCACTGCTGCTCCGATTGATTATAACGATTTCAATAGCCCATTGGCGTTCAATAAGTCAACGCACGGGAAGTGGAAGAGGCGGAAGGGGCCGGCCCCTGCCGTGCCAATACCGCCGCGCAAAGTCCTCCAGCGGCTGCCACTGCAAGAAATCCGGCATGAGTTCGAAATTATTGCCGTACAGCAGCTGGGCCTTGAGAAGCAGGGCGTTATCCTTGAAAAAATGATCAGGGATCGCTGTGAAGTAATGGAAGATTCAAATGACGACAGCTCTTCGGCGCCGGGCGGAGAGACACAGGCAGCGAATTCCAAGGAAGTCGAGGATCTAATATTGCAACTGTTCGAGCTGGTTAACGAGAAAAACGAACTATTCCGGCGGCAAGCCGAACTAATGTACCTTCGACGGCAGCACCGCTTGGAGCAGGAACAGGCGGACATTGAGCACGAAATTCGAGTATTAATGGGTCAGCCGGAACGCAACAAAACCGATTCGGATAAGGCCCACGAAGAGGTATTAATAGGTCGTCTCGTCAAAATCGTCGAGATGCGCAATGCTGTCATTGACAGTCTTGAGACCGATCGGGTTCGGGAAGCTAAGGAGGACATGAGTATCAAGGACCGGCTGCATACATATAATTCTGAGCGCGACACCTCTGCCGTTCCCAACAGTTCAAAAAAATTGGGCAAGAAAATTTCGAAGAAGGAGAAAAAGCAGCTCAAAGATGAACACAAGAGAGATAAAGCCCTGGACGCTGATGAGTCGGAATCGACGCCTGCCTTGGAAAAGGCCAAAAAGAAACATTTGAAGAACTTATTCTTTTTAAAAGCTTCAAAATAGTAAACTGATTATTTTTTTATTGCCATATATATGCACATTCCAGTAAATATAAAAAGCAAGCAAACAATATTTTCTCATTACGTCTAATAAATTTATTTTTGGCACTGCAACATTGGTTTATTTTACTTCGTTTTCTTTGTATTGGTCACTATTATCTTTAATTTTTTTATTTACTTTTCTTAAATTTTAGCGATATTTGGTGATATCGATAGGCAGAGCGGAAACCGGTTATACCTAAAACCATTCCCATTCGAGAAATATGAAAACGAATTTATAATACTAATTATAAGATAATAAAATATATATTTTTTAAAACGTATTTTATAACTTTAAAAATTACACCTCTTGCTTTGTCTCCATCGGATATCGATAGCTTTTCCAAACCATCGAAGTTTTGACATCGCTGAACTGATAACTCACATATATTTTTTATGAGTTTCGATCGCATTAATCATTTTATTTTCCTTGCATATTCCCGCTGATTTAAGTAAGTATTGCCTCTCATTCTGATTGAAAAGGAAAGGCGAGCCACAAAGTGGAACAGCGGAGGTTTGAGGTCTTGAAATAGAATTGCTTCGGAATAAATTCAGTGTAATTTCGGTGGTTCCCCTTTAAAATATTTTTTTGCATGTTCAAGGATTAGAAAAAAAAAAAACAATGAATCGGGAAGACCGGCACCGTGGCTTCAAGGACTCCTTGGATGGAATCTGGAATAAGGAGTGCATACTTTTGGATCAGATCTTCGACCAGGGCATTGCCTTAGAGCCAAAACAACTGATGCAATTCCACGATTACGTTTATCACCACTGCTCCAGCTTTGTCCACAATAGCGGTGTACGGGCTCAGGATCCCGGGAAGCATCTTCATGAGAGCCTGACACGCTACCTAACCACCCGGCTGAGGGAAATGGCAGCGGAAATGGAGACCATCACGGAGTCCGAGCAACTGCTGATCGTCTATGCCGGAAGATGGCAGCCTTACCAGAAAGCGTGTGCGGAACTGGACCTCATGTGTCGCTACTTCAACGTCAACTGGGTGAAGCGAGAGCGGCAGGTGGGCCACAGCAATATCCATGAGGTCTACCCCATGGCCATGCACCTCTGGATGGAGTTCGTTTTCAGGCCCATCGACAGGTCGTTGGTGGACGCCATTGTCCGTCAAAAGAAATACGCCGCCTCCCTGGTATACCAAGTGCTCCAGTCCCTTGTGCAGTTGTATGCCAACGATGTGAGGCAAGAGACGACGGTTCGAGACAAGTTAATAAACATATTCGGAATGGAATCCGGCGTCCTGCAATTCTATGAGAAGCAGACGACGGAGTGGTTTAAACAAATCCTCGCAACCAAAAAATACTCTGCTCTCAAACCCTTCCTCAAGTACGTCTGCTTGGCGATGCCGGAAATCGAGGAGGGACAGACATTTAAGGAATTCCTAAAGAGCCACATAGCACCGCAGTTAAGGGATGCGCTTGCAAGATCACCGGGAGGGAAGGATTACGTCCAGGCCATACTGGGACTGCGGCATGGTCCTCTGGAGCGCGGACTTCGAGAGCATAAGAAACTGCTTTATGTCATCGACGAGGTGTGCGAAACGGCAATTAACTCCAGCGAGATCAATCATAAGATGACATCCACTGAACTGCTGGTCAGGTATACGCATCAACTGATGACGACAAAACATTCGTTAGAAGAGGAGCCCAAGGATGAGCTCAAACGGATTGTCGAAGTTGTGGAATTCATATTCAACAAAGATGTGTTCCTTAATCGATACAGATCCTCACTGCAAAATCGACAGATCAATGAAACATCTACCTCCGACGACCTGGAGGTAACGATGGTTTCCTTGCTAACGAAGAGGTTTGGCCGTGATGCCACCACGAACCTTTCGAAGCAGTTGAAGGAGATGCAGAAATCCGATATCATAAAAGATCAATTTAATGCATACTTAATCGGTAGGGATATTAAGCTGGAATTCGATTTTCGCCTCAAGTGCTTCAATGCCTCTGATATTACACAGAATATCAGTTTAATATATCCCTCGGAACTCCAGGGAATCATTGGCAATTTCAAAGTCTTCTTCCTTGATAAGTACAAAGGTCGAAAACTGGAATTCAATATTCAGAAATCGTCTGCGGAGATTGTCGTAAATATCGATCGGAGTTCTCCCTACTTTGTGAAGGTGAGCGTACTTCAAATGGCGCTCCTGCTGCAGTACAACCAGAATGATAAGTACACGGTCGAAGAGTTGGCGGTGAGATTAGGAACTGAAATAGATACCATAATACCGGTGAGTTTGTCTCTATGTATAAACAAGATTACATTTGAGTGGGTTTCGTATCCTGTTATTATAAGGTTAAGTGCGTTTAACCTGATTTCTTCAGTTTAGTTTATTCCTAAATGAACCGAATTATTTACATATATATCTTCCAGGTATTGGACTGTTGTATAAGGGAGAGAATTCTTGTCTGCGGCGAGTCATTGACACCATCCTCCTCCGTTGAAGTGGCAAGGGAATTCTCTAAAAGAAAACGCCATCTCAACATCAACACGGTTCCTACCAAGCAAAGAAAAATTGAATACGACGATCAAGAATTGAGGCAAAGGCGAACTATTCAAGTCCGGTGTGTGGTGGTGCGGATTATGAAGAAGCGCATGATCATAAATCACGCACAGCTAATGGGTGAGGTTAGCGAGGAGCTAAGGAATCACTTTAAACCGGACACAAAACTAATTAAAAGGGAAATTGAGTATTTGATTGAGAGAAATTTCCTCGAGCGTTCCGAAAATAATTCATACACGTACATTTGTTAGAAAATGTTTCACATTTATTTGTATTTTTAATTATATACGCCAAAAAAGCTAATTAATTTTTATTATATAATATGAATTATATATTTGTATATACTTTCATATAGATATTATTTTTACAGTTTTACAATTACGATTAAACATTCACAGTTTTGCATTTTCCTCTAAATTTGCCGATTGTTCCTATGGCACCTATGTGATATAGTCGTCCGATTTTCCTAAAATTAAATTGAAGATTCTGAAACAATATAAAATGCTCATATCCCAACGAACATTAAAATATGTAGAAAAACGACGAAGTTATACAATTTTTTTTTTTTAATTTCCCGTTTGTTCCAATGGCAGCTATATGATATACATTGTCGTCCGATTTTAACAACATTAAATTAAAAAGTCGGAAATAATATGAAAAGTATAAATACGAAAGAAGATGAAGATATCTGAACAGTGAAGTTATAATTTTTTCAAACAAATTCGTGTCATTCCATATATTTAGTTGACCGAACCGATTTATATACGAGTGTGAGTATATACATATAAGACTATTAGCAAAGTTTCATTCAGATAGCTATAAAACTGAGGGAACTTGCAACTTAAGTTTTAATATTTTGTTATAAAACAAAAAAAAAACCTTTGTAAATAAATTGCAATGTTGATATGTACATATATTATTGTTTAATTTGCCTTTATATTTCCCTTCTTTTTTTATTTTACAAGGTTTAGCCATTGATATCTTGTTTTTACCTTAGACATATTTTTTGTTCATTGATGGACATGCCTGCGTATTATGAAAATAAACAAATAAAGTAAAAATTAAATACGAATTAACCGAAAAATTATCCTTAAATTAATCAAATAATACAAACGTCTAAGTATCTTCCCGATTTTTGTTCTCGAAGGAAAGCGAATTCATTAATTTAAATTTCGAAGTCTTTTCTAAGGAAAATAAAATTGTTATTGGAACAAGCAAGGATTTTTTTATTTGTTCTAAATTCTATGGTACACCATCGCACTTTCCGCTTAACACTATGAACTTTTAAATTGTTTATTTCACATTCAACGAAGCATAGTTTCATTTTAAAGTCTCAAAGTCGAGTAACTATATCTGAGGGGTCCTTAATAGATACATATTGTCTTACAAGATTTCTTAATTTTAATAAAATTAATAACGTTTATGAATCCAGGGAATTATTCCACGTTTTCCTATGGCAGCTATTATATAAATTCCAATGAATTGAGATCCAGAAAGGGAGAATGTTATGTCGGAATGGGCTAGGTACTGGCGGGAATGAAGGATTTCATCGATACATTCTGCATGCAATTATGGCTGGAAACGTGGGAAAAGATCTCCACTCATTTTCGTTGCTTCATCTCATGGTCATCGATCTCCTTGGCCGTCGGCAAGGACACTCGGTTGTCGCCTGCGATCACCTTGTAGTTTGAATCTATTGAGCCGAATCCGAAATGACTGGCGGGAGCCATGTTCACAGCCACATCGGCGGACATCGGGAGATCGGAGTAGATCTGGCTGAAGGCCAGCGACATGCGCTGCACTTCCGAGCAAATGTTGCCGTAGATCAACCGATCGTGCATCCTGTGCTGCAGTATGGCCATCCTGGCGAGGTAATGCAACTGGCTCTGGGTGAGCGGTCGGGCCGAGAAGTTGCGGCGGGACTCACTGCCTCCGGTGACCTCTTCGCAGAGCAGCCCCTCCAGCGGCAGTCCGAAGACCAGGGATATGGCCTCAGGCAGCGAGCAGGGCGATTTCTCACGGCGGGCCACGCAGAGCACCACGAAGGTGTCGCAGATGCCGCCCAATTGGATGCCGTGACGGTGATTCAGATGATCCGTGATCCGGTGGCTGTAGTGCACCACCTTGCGCGGCAGCTCAGCCTCCAGGATCTCTGCCAGTTCCTTAAATATGCTCCCCAAGGCCCGTACATCGAAGACGTAGGTGTCGTTGGCCGTCGCCACTGCCAGCACGGATGTGGTCGGGTGCCTTCCGTAGAAGCTGGGCTCCACGAGCAGCGAGAGGCTGCTTTGGTCCCGCATGTCGCGCAGTGCCTTGTGGTACTTGGCATCCGTCTGCTGGATATATATTATTCGGTTTAGCTTCCTGTCCAGGGACTCCAGCTCGTGTTTCGCCAGCGGCGAGCAGATGGAGGCCTCCAGGGGGTTCGACTCCGATACAGAGCAATAGGACGACACACTGTCGTCGCTGTCGCTATCTGTCATATTTGTTCCAGAATACTTTGGAAGGTATTAGTTAATTTATTTAATTAAAGTTAAATTATTATTTTGAGTTTGACGGCCAGCGATGCCAATTTAGCTATTTGCCCGCTATATCTGGTGGTTTTCTAAATGGGCAGCACTGTAAGCTGACCGCTGTTAAATGGGCATCACTGGATGCCGAACGCTGTTAAATGGGCAGCACTGGCACGTAGAGTCACTCTTAATTTACATATTTTACACGTAAGATGGCGCTTTTTTGTAAATTTGTTGCGTTTAAGAAGCTATTAGATGACGCTTTTTCCATTTTTTACTATTTTAAACAGTATTAAAAAAAAAAAAATATACCAATTTAAATTAATAAAATATTTTTTTTTAAGGGCTTAGCATTATTAGTTATTATTCCGTTTTTCTGGTAATTTTTTAAATTCATCACAGTTTCGAAATTATTAGATTTTGTTTCTAAAATAAGAATAAAAAATTTAAATTATGTTACAAGCAATTTATTTTAAATGTTATTTATCGTCTTGCTATTTTAAAAAAGGTTTAGAAGAAGTATAAGGAATTTTTCAAGGTGTCTATATTATGGCAATGCAAAATATTAGAACTTTAATTTGAAATGTTTTGTTTTAAAATTTTAAATATATAGCTTAAAGAAAACCAATTGGTAGTATTTATTTAATTTACAGAAGCTAAGACCTACAAAAGATCCATAAAGTGCCCATTAAGTAATCTGTTCAATTACTATCTCCAGTAGACGCGTCTTAAGGCCCATCCCATCGTCCAGCTAAATTGAAAGGAGCTTTGTCACTCCCCACCTCGGGCCGATGGAGGAGGAAACTGGACGCGTTGCTGGGTTATTGATTCGCTTTTGATTCGACCGCAAGTTAATCGGCGACGCTGGCCGATGATACGTACGTCGACGGGGTCCCTTCGATTTGGTAATGGCAAACTCAAGACTGCAAGATGAGACAAATAAGTGGTCCGTAAGTCGGCTAATAATGGAACCCGAAGCGATTACACTGCAAAAGGTTAATTGGTTTGTGAGCGCGGCGGAAAAGAAGGCAGGCGAGGCAAGTGTGCGCAAAATACTGGCCGTAAGTCCAGGCAGCTGACTCAACCTAATTGGCGCACGCGGCGCATACTTAATGCGCTTAGATGCGGGCCAAGCTCTCCGCTTTCGCCACTGCCGTCGCCGTTGCCATTTCTATTGCCACTGCCATGCTGCAGGAGCTGCTTTGGCGCTTGTAATTAAATCCCGGCCAAGGCAGGCCAGCGTGCCCAGGCGCCCAACTGCAACGTTACAGAATTGAGCCGTTCAAAAGGGCGAATCAGGTTTAATTTTAATACGCTTGCTAAGTAAATTGAGTGAACCAAATATATCTGCTCATCTTAATTTGGACGTGCTGGAATTGAAAATAAATTGAATCGATGGCTTTGATGCAGCTAAATGGCCGTTCAATGATGTGAGTGAATTTTATCAATGGGTGCAAGAAAATATGGATTATACTTTTAGTAGTTGTAATATCAAATTATGGACAGGGATTTACAAATGCAAAATAATGATGTAGCTCTGTTGCTTTATTTTAGTAACATTACTAAAAGGTTCCATCTCAGAGTATGCAATGATATATTTGAGGAGGTATGAAATGTGGGCATCATTTTAAGCATCATTTTAGAAACTTAAAAATACTTAGCGATTTCTGTGGCATTCGTGTATATTTAAATTTTCCTTTTTATTCACAATTGGAATCTGCAATAGCGAGAGACAGGACCCAAGCAACTTATTGACTATCAATTAAGATACCAAAGGAGCCACTTTCCCCCCAGATAATTAATGTCATAAATAGTACTCTTCCATCGAATAATGAGGCAAATAACCGGGACTCAGGTTCAAAGCTACCCGTTTCCTTTATTTCTGCGTTTTGTTTCCGTTTTGCGCGTTGTCAATTATTGTTGCATACTTTGTGGCGAACAATGCAAAGTGGTTAATGACGGCGACAGCGGCGACGGTGTTGGTTAGTGGCCTTTTACGTCGGTCTTTGGGGGTGTTAGAGGCTAACAAGAAAATCCCTCTATGCCAACACGCGCACACCGTAATTAAGAGGCACTCCACTCCACTCCATTCCGGGCACCGGGGAGCACGATGGCTTCGGGCCAATGGGAAAACAATGGATGAACACACGCCGACCACCCACCCTTTCTGTTTCGTTTCCCGGGCCTGGCCCGGAGCTGACCCAATTAGTAGCGGAGCATCTCCATCCTTTCACCGAATCTTCGATGTGCCACGGCACAGTGTCTTTCTAGTTGCCAGGCGCCGAGTTGCCACGTTAATTAAATTATCACGTGTCAATTAATGCTGCCCGGCCCAGCGACACACAGGCGGAAAAACGCAAAGGGTGAACCATTCACTTTGACGTCCAACGGAGGCGCTGCGGAACACGGTGCGTATGAGCAATGCCTGTCAACTATCTGTTGTCGCAATTCCTCACCGAGCCTGGCGCCATGTTTTTCGTTTCTTCCACAAAGCAACCAAAAAGCAGGCCATAAAAACTGTCGCTCAAAAATCCGTTTGATGATTCTCGTCAAAGTTTTTCAGCGATTTCATATTCGGCTTTCCGCGGGAGTGCGAAAATTCGATAACAACGCCTGGATTTGGTGGATTTTGAGGCGAAGGCAGAAATGCCAAATGATTGAATTTCATAGAATTCTTTAAAAATAATTTTTTAGATAGTTGAAACTATCTTTTGCGTGCAAACTATGCTTCCTTAGCTGAAAATAAAAGGATTTTAACTGAATCTTAAGCGTAGGTATCCCTTAGTCGGTTTTTCCAAATATAACTATATATTTTGAGGGGGATGCCACGTCCGTTTTCCGTCCACGATCTCATCCTCGCTCCATTCGCGTAACGGTTAAAGTTTTTCAATTAAACGATTAAAATTCCAGCGCTTTTCGCGCGTTTAATTAAACTCAGCCCGCGGCCAGGAAACCAGAGTCAGAGTCTAGCATTTGTTTGGATTTATGCTCAATTTGATTGTGGAAATGCCTCTGGGTCGAATGCCGAATGCTGAGCAATTAGCGGTGGGTGTGCGACCACCACTTGATGATGATTTCCTTGTAATTTTTACGTAAAACAGCAAAATGTACAATACAAAATAAGGGGCTGTTTGCGAAAATGGAAACTGAATGTTTAATCATGTTTATCGCAATTTCCTTTTGTGTCGATTTACTCAAAGTGAAAATTCGTTAGACCAGAAAATGTATTAGACTTAATAGGAAATTAAGGGGAATCTTGAATATATATACAGTGAAACAGAGCCTATTAAAGTTTCTTAAATATGCTAAAAATATGCTAAAAAATATAATGTAAATAAAAAGGTTTAATGCAAAACCTGTCTGGTTTTTTATGGCATCATTAAACTTTAAATTCTTACATCAAATAAACACAGCCAATAAATAGAATTTATGGCCAGCCATCCCTTTCCCACCATCGATTTAGCCATATTATTCCGGGAAATCCTATTTATTTAATATGCAGAAAATAAACAAAATGGCAAAAATGGGCTGTGCCAAAACATATTTCACACCTAACAAGCTTACAAGCTACTATTATTGCCGTTGCAGGCTGGCTGCTTAAATGGGATAGCCGCAAAACCGCAGAATTTGTGTTACATTTGCAGGCCGTCGTGTCAGCGAATTGCTATCCCTTTTTTCTCTCTTTTTTTTTGGCAACATTTCAGTGAAAGTCGTGTGTGGCGGTTGGATTTTTTCCTGTTTAATGGCATACTTCTGGGCGCGGCGCCAACCACCTGTGCAGGAGCAGCGGCAAGGAGGCAATCGGATGGAGGGGCGTTGCAATGGGTCTCAGGTGCGAAGTATCAACGGCAGTGTTATTGTCGCCATTGCAGTTGTCCATAATGGTTTCGGCCATAAGCTCAGACAGCAGCAGCAGTCTGGTTCCCCGCAGGACAATTGTCCTGGCCTGCCAGCGGCGAAAACATTAACAGGCATTTTTATCGCCTCATCCCCTCCGAACAGAGGGCGCGGATTGCGTCTGCAATGCTATTTGAATGCCTTTTTTGAGGACAACCGTGGCGGTCATTAAAATTCCGATTTCGTTCGGTATTATTCCAATCAGGCAAGGACCCCTTTTATAAGCTTGGAAAATGCGTTTATCTTTCTTAAACTTTTTTGTGATTGGCTACTCAAAAATCTGGCTATATTTTAAGTTAAATTTGGGCTTAAATTCTTCTTTTATTTATTTTTTGTTGTGGCTATAATCAACGGCAAGGATAAATGAACTTCCTTGATTCTATGAAAATATAAATAGATGTATAAATCCATTTATAAATTTTGTTTATTTAGTTTTGGTTTCAGTTTTCTAGCCCAGAAAGCAGCATTGATATTCGAGGGACTCCCAGTTATTTATGTTAAAGAATCCTGCCGGCAGATAGCCCTTAGCATTTATGATGTCCTCCATTTGAATTGTTTGTGTGTGTGTCCGTGTGTCCTATATTCGTTTGCCTTTCTGTAGACGGCGCATTGCTGGGCGTGTAATTATGTGCAATATAAATGCTGAGGAATGGGGAAATTATGATGCAATAACTTTTCACCCCACGGAGGGGCAGCCAGCCACTTACATACATTGAAAATGCCAATCGAATGCCATCAAACACAAGCACACAGAGGCGCACACAGAAGAGCAACAGCAGCGCAAAAATATACACAAGAGTGTGCGGCGTGTGAGTATCCTTTGATCCCTTAAGCAACCAATGCGTATACTCAATTTTTATGGCTTGTCATTTGCTTGCTCCTTTTATTCTGGTCTCCTCTTATTTTCTTCTTCTTGGCTTTTTGAAGCCCCACTCGACTTCGTCTGAAGCAGGAAATATGAAAAAATCGTCGCAGTGGGTCAAGGGGGTGCGCCGACGGAGAAGGACTTCTCGTTTTGCGGAATTTTCGGGCCTGCAATCTCAACATTTGTTTCACCCACTTAGACGAAATTACGTTGCCCGAGTCGCCTCTCAGTCATCTGGTCTCCGCTTCAGCCACACCCCTCGCATTTTTGTCTTCCCCCTCAGGTTTTCTTATGCCACAACCCACCGCCCCCGCGTCACTTTTCTCTCTGTTCGGCTGAGCCCTTGTATTGCCTGGATTTTGTGCCTTTCATTTGCGGCTTGGGGATTGTGTGTTTTATGCTAACCATAAGATTTTCGTTGCATTTACTTGACAAACAGGTGGAATCAAGGAGGCCTTACTTGGAGAACCATATAAGCCGGCCTTTAGTGAAATAAATTTTGTGTAGCACTTGTACACTTTTTGTTTTGTAACAGACTGCGTGTGCAAAAGTTTGAGTACTAATCAAGCACGAGATTATTAGTTTAATCTTACCTTTAAGAAACCTTAAACTTGAATAATTAAATGGAAACTTTAGGTACTATAGGGATACACAACGTTGCTAGCATTTACTTTCTAATTAAATAAAAAGCTAAATATAATTGAAAGATTTTTGTGTGCTTTTTACATGCGAACAAATTCATAAAGTATTTTTTTTATTTTATAAACATATCAACAAATATATAACGAAATATATAAATAAATTTTTAGAACTGGAAAAATAAATTGTATACGTCTTCCAACCTCATCCTTTAAGTGCCTTAAACATTAAAATTTCGATCTCGACTTAAAATTTGAAGCTGCTTTTGAGACCCACTTCAATCACTCTATATCCTCAAGGAATTGTTCACTTTCTGCTAATGGAAAACTGTGCATCAGAATGCCAAAGAAATTTCACACATAAAGAAAAAAAAAAAAACAGAAAATCAGAATTCAATAAGTGTGCGAGGAAAGTATGAAAAATATTCTAAATTCCGTTTGGCTGCATTGTGGGGCTATTTTCCCAGTTGGGTCAAAATTTAATAAACAAAAACCGAAAATGCCCTCGGAGCAGGTTTTCCACACACAAGCACACACACTCCCGCACACTAATCGATTTATCCTTGGAGAGGCTGTGTGGCATCATTCAATTTCTCGAGTCGGATCGAAAAATTGAATCCAACTGCATAAACATTTGTGTCCCTCGAGTGAAATTGGAGGAAATATGGGGAGAACCGGTCGACAGGCGTCTAATCAAATGGAAGGCACTGGGGGGCAGATGGTTATTTTCTAAGCCGTTGAGCTCCCAAGTGACTTTACCCCTAGCCCCTCCTCTCACCCAATGAACTGTGGTCAATTGACTTTTGTTCTCTCCGTCGGGCAACTTAATATTCATGATTTATTTGCCATTCTTATTTGAGCAGGACATCAAGTGGGGGCAAGAGCAGGACCCTGGCTGCTTGGCTCGCTTTTAATTTCCTTTTTGGCCGTGTAATAATAATTTAAACACATTTAATGCTATGTACTCAACCTGCCTCGGCTCCATGGTTTTCCTTACCCTCATAAAATAATTTGTCATTAATCATTTCTGTGGCCGGGAGAGGCAGTTGAGTGCTGCTCCTTTTGCCTTCCTTTCCATTTTTTCCATAATAATTTCTCGGTTTTCTCCGTATTCTTAATGCATTTTAAATCGCGAGCATTGACCAATTGTCAACTGGCGAATTAATGAATGTCTCTGTGATTTATGAATATTCTCTGATGGCCTTCAAGACACTTTCTTCGGTCGGTTCTTCCTGGTTTTGCCTGTTTGGTATTCATTTCGACTCATCCACCTCATTAATCAAGTGAGGAAAAACAATTTCGGGATTTTTGAAATATTGGGGTCTCTTATAAACTACTCTATAGATTTTTGTTCCCCAAGGTAATAATTTGCAAGTTCTCACATTTCTTAAATCACTTTGTATTCTGGCAGAATTATTTCACTTGCCTCCTGCAAAAATATTTCCTGAGAAACACTCAAGAATTTCCGCACAAAGACCGAAAATTATAATTGCCTCGTTTTTGCGTAGTCAAACCTCAAGTAAATAAAAGCTAACAAAATAGCTGGCATTATTTGGGAGCCTCTTTAAAATACTAAAGCAACCAGCAAAATATCCCGAATGCCACAATCCGAAATACGCAATAAAACTAAATGAGCGTGTATATATGTATATGTATGGCCAGAAAGAGCATTCTCTGGTATTCTTGCAAATCCTGAGCAAATAAACCAAGGATGCCAACAAAGCAAATATTAACAATGCCAATAAAAGGAGGCGGTAAGGCGGTAGGAGGAACGGAGCGAGGAAGTAATCCTCGAAATAAGTAATCATTATGACCATCAGTAAACAATGTACAGCCAGCCTCAGAGAGCTATGTAAAAAATGCAATGGGACTATCAAAATAACAATAACCCCAAGGACAACCCGGCTGAGATATGGTCATGACAGCCCCTACTCCTCCAGCTCTAGGGTCTGTGTATTAGGACGGAAAACTACTGCCTGGACATGGGAGTGCGTGACCAGAGGATATTTCGGTGCGCCACTAAAGATGGCATCGTGATGGGATTGCGGTAGACTCCGACTTTCAAGGTAAATACATATTTATTGTAATTGCAGAAGATTAGCTCAAACGATTCTCGAATCAGTTACTTTTTGTTGTCCAAAATGCCTGAGAAATTCCAATGATAAGGAAACCCTAATAAAATGAGGATGAAGTAATTAAAAGGCTTTAATTAAATTGGTAAATTACTTAAAGTTAAATGTGAGAGAATGTTCTACTTTCACTTGAAGTGTGTTAATGGTAATAAAATATTCCTAAACAATTCCGCTTCTCAACAATGAGCTACTTGTAATTCAATATAACCCAGCTTTTGGATATCTAATTTTATCAAATTCACTTCACTAATCCTAAGCATGCACATCTCTTGGCAAACAAACAATTCCTGGCATGGCCACAAAACAAGGATAATCACCGACAGATTTAATGGCATTTTTATGTTGCACTAAAGGATTTTTAATTGCTGATGTGGCCGTGTGGGTGTGGAAGACAGGTGAATCACAAATTAGACGAGAATTAACACCAGCTCCCGGCGGCGGCGGCGGCGAGTGACAAGTTGGGAAATTGATGATGGCTCTGGGCATTCATACGAGGCCGAGTTAATTACTTTTGTGTCCTTAAGTCCGTTGCCTTTGATTTAATTCATGATTGTCCTCGGCCCTTCGTCCTGCTCAGGGGAAAGGCGATTTTCTCAGGGATTTCGAATTTCGTGTGCGAGCTGGGTTAATTCTATGCATTCTTCTGAGGCGGCATCGCTGCAGATGTAATTAGGGCCGACGCTTTGTGTGCCGGTAGACATACATACATAAATCATAGTTGTGGTTGATCCTCAAACATCTGCATAATTACACTTTTAGTTCGTGTTTGCTGCAATGCCATTTGCGTATGAGTATGAGTCGAGTTCTGTTTTCCTCACCATTTTATTAAACAAAATTCTGGCTTGCCAACACGCCACATTCGTATATGCATGCCGCAGCCAGTTTTCCAGTTTTTCGCTATTCTGCTTTTCCGCTTTCCCCGGCTGCGGCAGCTGCAGACAGCCAACTATTAAAGGCCACTTCAAAACGAAACCGCCGGCGGTCTGTCTGACTATCCGCCGTGGCTTCTCTCTCTCTCACTGTGACTTCGTCCTTTCAATCCTGCGGAGTGCTTAAAATTTCAGCTACGTGCGCGATCTACGTGTGGGCCACACCTGCCCTATAGACAATGGCCAACTAGAATCTAGCGGAGATAGAGAGGGCGAAGAAGAAACACGCGGAGAATCCAATGTAATTTAATGTTTCATTTCTACACATTTGGCCGCCTTGGCGTATACGTTATATCGCTCGACACACGTTGCTGGGCGCACGCGATGCCAACGTGACGCGTTCGCATAACCGGGTAACGAGTTTTATATTCTGATAAATAGAGCTGGCAGCGTGATCAGGAAATGATATTTTACTATTGCTATTATAACTCTTTTAAGAGTTACTTTTAAATATATTACCATTTCAAGCAGGATGATTTTTTTATAATTCAAAATATTCAAAGCTGTTATTTCCTAATTTTGTTTTTATTAATTGTAAATAAATTCCACCCTTTATAATGTTTAAAACAATATCTTATGGTGCAAATTTGTTCTACAAGGGTTTGGGGATTAAATTAACAGGCCTTAACTTTTTAAAATATGGTAAACTATATTCTTCTGTTCGTTACAAATAATAATAATAAATTGCAATTCAAATATTGGTCAAAAAGTTTTTGAAAGAATATGTAAAGCAGACATAAATCTCTAAAGATTTATTTACCAACTTTTAATGCCAACTTTAATCACGCCTTCAGCACTGATCCGGACTCCGAGTTGTGGCCAAGTGAGGCTAGAGGTTCGAGGCCAGGGGCCAGAGGCCAAGTTAAAGTTTTGTCCTCGTCGCCTTCATCAAGTGTTCCTACACGCCCAGCGCAATTACGGTAATTAGTGTTACGTTTCCACTGCTTTTAGCCCTGTTGCTCCATTGTTGCCACATACAGCCAGCTGCCTTTGGCTGGATATTTTTTATATAAGGGTTTTGCTGCTGCCATTGTTCGGTGTGCGGCTCACATGCAAAGCCACTTTCATGTTTGCCATGGAGAGCAAATCAAACCTCGCAAAGCCAAAAATGCCAACGCAATCAGACATTTCGCTTTATTTTATTTCATTTCATTTGATATTATTTCAGTCATTTTTCGTGTCGTCGCGTGTTTTCGCAATACATATCTGTTGCTGTTGCTGTTGTTGCTGCTGCTGATGTTGATTCAAGTCGCGACATCAACATCAAATCAGAGTCAAAATGCAAAGCAGCAAACAAGGGTTGTGCTCCCTTGCTGTGTATGCTTGTTGGTGTATTGTTTAAATTTGCAAAAATCAAATACTTCAGCTCCGAATTGGAATATTTAATTAGTTGATTTATTGGCGGATTGCATGTGTTTGTTGTTTTGGCCTGGCCTTGTTTTTCCCTCGTGGCAAAATCGTTATTCGCGTTTTTCCAAGAATTTCTTTGATTGCTGCCTGCGACTGAGGAAGAATTCAAATGTTCAACGTTGGGGCTTTGGCTTTAATAAGCTACATTGGAACTCACACCCTTCCCCTCGGCTTGGGCATGACTGCAGCATTTTATTTAAATTCGTTAATTAACTTTTTAAGCGAATGTAATTGCAACCGATTATTTTGCAACATTTAAAAACCCTCCGAGGAGGGGCTGTATAAAGCCCGTAATAATACGAATACATAGCCACAAGGACCCTGGGACCAGATGTGGTGAAGTTGTTGTAGCTGCACACAGAGATCTAGTCAGTTGTAATCGCAGTTGTTGGCTTTGTTGTCGCTGTTTATGCATATTTAACACCCTTGAGCTATTATTGCGCGATTAAGTGGAAGAATTTAGCCGAGCTACGCATTGTCATTGCAACTGGAGTTGTTGGGGGTCGCAGCGCACCAAAGTATGCTATACAAAATTATTACAGTGGGCCAAAAAGCCTTTTGTTGTGGAAGAAATGCAATGGATTGGGGTTGTGTAAAGTGTGACCTTATCTCTTTAATAGAAAATATCTGTTAGCACAGTCCATGTAGTTATCTCCTTTTGTGCTTCAATAAATACCATAATATGAAATCTTGAACCAATCACAATGAAAAGAAATCCGAATGTAATAAGACTGAACATTATTTAAATAATAAAGAAAGTTTCTGATTATAATTAAAATAAATAGATAACGAATTGTAGATCTTTCAGTTTAGAAATCAGAATCAGAAATATACCTTTAATATTCAATAATGTTAAATTTTTAATATATAAAACTCAATCTTATTAAGAATCTGAATGTAACTAAGTTTTTTATGTTGGTTTTATAAAATTAAATAATTTTGTTTAACGTAAATTTTCTTTTAAAATATATTGTAGCCTCTTAAAAATACCGAAACTTTCCAATACTGATAATAACGCATTTTTTTAATCACCTAATGTGGTCTCTCTCTTTCAAACTTATTAAATAAGAAATCAAAATTTAAGAGTGTCAAAACAAAACAAAACAAAATTTACTTAATATCAGTAACATTTAATTAAAGTTTACACTTAATATTTTGGGCAGACATGGCCTATACTTCTCACCGTGATCAATCCACACACGAATAGTTCCTCTTAAATCCAGGTGAAAGCTACGTTTATTTCTTGCTCCAAAGTCTTTGTTTTTACAGCTCCACAGAAAGGATACTCAGAAAAGGGACACTTTGGAAAAAGCAAATTCGTAGGGAATCTCCAGTCACCGGGAGAGAAACTATCTGCGACGAACTATGTCTTATGCCAGGTGAAGACCACGTGTGCGATCATCAGGTAGGCCGAAATGATCAAAAGGGTGATGATCATTAAGGGGAAGCCGTATCGGAAGAACTGCAGGAAGGTGATACGGTAGCCGTATTGTCTGGCAATGGCTGCCCCAACTATGTTGGCAGTGGAACCGAAAAGGGTTCCATTGGCGCCGAAGCAAGCTCCAAAGGTCAATGCCCAGACGAGCGGGGAAAGCGGGACTTTGACCTTTTTGTTATGCGCCAATTCGATGATCAGCCTCAGCATCATCGTGGTTACCGGCACGTTACCTACAATAGCCGCCATAATGCCTGTTATCCAGAGGATCAGGAGAATAGCCACCATCGTCTGATGACGCTCGTCCACGCTGGAAATCAATCTAACCGTCTGGTTTCCCAACCAGTGGATTAAGCCCAACCGGTCCACGATCTCAACGAGGACGAATAGGCCGGCTAGGAAGATCAGGGCCGCCCACTCCACGTGAACGAGCACAGCCTTAATGTCCTTGGACCTGGTCAGGATGATCAGCAGGAAGGCGCCCACAATGGACACCCAGCCAAGTGTGCCGCCCGACATGAAGGGCAGAGGGTGCATCAGGAAACCGAGCACGATAACGGTCAACGCAATCAGGCACTTAATCAGCAGCACCTTGTCCTGGATGCCGAAGTGGGTTTGCAGGTACGCCAACGTCTCGAAGTAATTATCCGCTGGCTTAATGCACGTCTTCGCTTTATAGTTTTCCCGTATCACAGTCGCTCGGTTCGCAACCTCACTGGTCAATCGGCGCCGCAACGTTTCCCGGTAGGCCGAAGCCCGAATCTGCTGGTCAGTCAGCTGGAACATCTTCCACCGCATGCTGAGATAGATGAATACAGTGGCCACTATTAGCGCGCTCAGCACGCCGGGCATCATGTGCGCCACGAAAATGGGGAAGGTGATCCCGGCCTTCATCACCTCTCTATTGGTCGATATAATCACATTTGGCGGATCCCCGACCGGGGTCAAGGCTCCACCGAGATTCGAGAACATAACCACCACGAGCAGGACCAACGGCGTCTGAACCTTGACCGCCTCGCACAATCGGATTGCAATGGGGCCCATCAGCAGCAGCATCGTCACATTGTCAAGGATACAAGACATAACGGCCGTGATTATGCCCAGGATGAACACCAGTGGCCATGCATAGCCACTCGACATGCGGTAGGCCGCGATGGCCATCCAGTCGAAGAGTCCGGTTTCGGACATTATGCCAACAATTATCATCATGCCGATCAGCAGCATCAGGGTCTCGACGTCCACCCACGAGATGATTATGGGCAGAGTGGGGCGGTTTCCCAAAGTCGTTATTATTGCGATGCCGGTGTTTGCCATTAGAAGGGCGGCGAACGTGTGATCAGTTAGCTCGAGGACAATTAGTATATAGAAGCCCAGGAGCAACAGGCCGGCATAGACAAGTCCGAAGTTGGTCACAATGGGACTGGAATCGGTGACCATGACCAGGGAAACCGGATCATCGTTATTGCCCTCCAAGAACACCATTGCATCGAGGTCACTGTGCTGCCCGGTCGTGATCTTAAAGAGTTTGAAGGTCTCGCCATAGCCGCTTTGCTCCTTTAGCAGATACACATTCCACATGTCCGAGCGCTCGATGATCTGGCCTATGCCCGAGACTCGCCACTCCACACGCACGCCAACCGTGGGCACGTTCTCCGTATTCATCCCGGGCTTCTGCAGCTCCTCATCAATCGGTCCCTGCAGGGTGATCTTGACAGCATCGTGGGCCTTAGCCAGGGAGTGGGTCAGGGTCTCCTTGGGCAGCATGGTCATCACAGAGGTGTCAAACTTCGTGGGGGCCCATAGGATCAGGACAACTGTGAAAAAGCCCCATAACAAAACCAGAAGGACCACCTTAAGGAGGGTCAGAGCTTGTCTCCACTTTGAAGCTGGTGTTGAATCCTGTTCAGGCTCAGGATAGTGCCCGGCTTCTGCTGCTGTGTATAAACCACTTAGCCGTATTCTTCCGGCAAAACTCCACAATGACCATGACTGCGAGAGTCGGGGTAATAAATTTTGATTTGTAACTGCAAAAAAATCACTCAAAAATTTCATTTGAAGTCTAAGTGAATGAATGGAAGTGTATGGAAAAAACTCAATTTTTGTTGTTGATAAAAGCTCTGGTAAATATTTGGCTCATGAAATTTTAAGAGACTGGAAAAGGACTATATATATAAGGACCTTGCATACTCAAAGATTGTTGCAACATTTTTGACATTTGTATCTTTCAAATCATATAAAATAAATGCATATATTTATACCCCAATAACTATTACTACTTGTAAATGAAATGTTTTTTTTTTTAACTTTCTTTTATTTGGATAAGTTAAGTTAAAATATTTCAGCCCACATTTGATTGCTTTAAAGTTGCCAAATAATAATTGATTATATACAAGATTTTTGGCTGCAATTGTTACACAAAGCGCCCACAGTGCTTTGTGTGCTTTGAGCAGAAGTTAAGTGCCGCTTGAGCCTTTTTAAATATAGAGAATCCCCTTATATATAAGGATGCACTGAATACACACTCCCATAACTGCAGCCATAATACGCACCATTGCCGAGCGTTGGCCCTCCCCCGTGTCCTTTCCCCGCCGCCCCAAAAGGACCATTGTCAACTGACAATGCCGCTGGCAGATGTGTTGATAGTTGCAAGGAGTGCCGGGCAAGGGGTAGCCAGGAGGAGGAGAAGCAGTAGCTATGGGACTGGGGCTGCTGTTGGGGCTGTTGCCAGTTGAAGGCAAATATTAATAGCGCAAATTTTCTGCCGCACAACAAGGCTGCGAATATGTGTGCCAGGGCTAAAAGGGGGACTCCCTGTGGTGGGGAGCTTTCACTTGTTTTACCATTTTAAATGCATGAAACGCATAAATATCCCCTGCCTCTCAGTGTATTTATTTCGCTTGGCTCCCGTTTGTTGCATACAAATCAAATTTATTTGCCATTTTGTTTACATTCGCTCTTACACACTATGTAGTTCTGGCCGCGGTCGGTCTGTTTGTGTTTTTAATTTGAGTGCAGCAAACATTTTCAATTGATTTTGTTTCTCGGTGTTTTGGTTTTTTCTCCTCCTCTATTTTTTTGTTTTGTTGTTTTCTTTTTTTGTTAGTATACATGCAACGCGAAGAGTACCAATATTTGCTTTATCTCTAGGGAGCGGAGGCAGTGAGAACTCTATTAAATTGATTCGTGTTTTAATGGAATTGGGATGGGAATCAGGGCGGGCGGGCTCTTGTTGTCTTAGCCATTAATTGAAAACTGCTGATTGAATAATGAATGCATGGCCAGGATTAATGTAAATAAACAATGTCATTTAAAACAACAAACATGTCGATGGAATTGGTGTATCGATTGATTTTGTGTTAGTTTCAAGGGTAAATACTTGGAAGTTTTGTTTAACAAAAAAACACAAAACTTGTTTATTTATTTGCAATTTAGTTTTATGACATTTCCCTCTGCATTTTTTACTCCTTTGCTTTAAAGCAATTCAATTCAAATGAAATCATGTATTAAAAGAACTTTTAATAATGTGCACTTACTTCTCTTTTAAGATCTTCTGTATATTTTCATTAATTCTCAGCAGAGGAATGAGCGCAATAACAGCTGACCAGGCTGGTCATAATAGAACTGAGTGCCGAGTTCTCCGAAAGTTTAATTAGAAAGACAAGCGGTTGCCAGAGCTAACATATGGAAATGAAATGCAAGTGCCACCATATAAATGGTGGTGGTCTTTATTAAAAGTTTTACAATGGCTGTGAATTCCATATGTTGCCAAAGACATATATCTGGCAGCTGTGAAGGAGTCACTATTAAAAATAATTGAAGTTTTGCATGACAAGTATTTCTTAACAGGAAAATACTGTAAATTTAATCACTTTTGACTTCTGTTAAATAAATTATAAATAACAAAATGATTCTAATTAATTTTATATTATAAAATATAAATTGAATTAAATGTAAGATTTAAATGATAAGTATTTTAACTTTTGTTTCAAGTGTAATGGTCTACTTCACTTCATTTAATTTCTGTCTGGAGAAAGGCAATCAAATGGAAACACTGAGCCGCACCTTGACTTGACCTATGTATGTGGCGCTGGTCTGATTAAATTTCGGCTACCCAAAGCGATAATTATGACACCTTAACACCCTCTCATTTCCCAAAAACGTACACACACTTCCTTATTAGAGTGGACCATGTACATTTTGAGCCGTAAAAGCATTATAACAATTAATTTAAGTATGCTTGATTTCCAAGGATTTTTTTCGAGTTAAACTTCAGTTTAAAAATATTAAATAAAGTAATAATAAAGGTAGTAATAAAAATAGTTATAATATTTAGTATATTAAAAATTGCTTTACTTTGCCTGGCCAGCCTGCCGTATGAGTAATTTTTTCTTGAGTTTTCAAGACACCTTCTTACAGCCTTTATTTAGGTCCTATTAATAATTAAAATATTTAAAGGTTTAGTTTTCACAATTGCATTGCTCTGTGGTCCACTCTACTGGTCATTCTCAAAGGACCCTGGCTAAGCTGAGCTAAGCAAAGCTAAGTACAGGGTGGGGTCCTTTGAAATATTGCACAATCAGCGCATTAAATAATTAAGTGCTTAATTAAATAGGGAGCAGGCAGCAGGTCGCAGTGATCCGGAGGTAAGCAAGTAATTTTTCCATTGTATTACACTCTGTGGTCAGACTGTGCATACAAATTGTGGGGATTGGTTGGGTCTGGCTTGCCGGGCTGGGGTATGGATTCTGGTTTGGGTCGATGTGAGCAAAAGAGTTATTTGTCTTCATTTATCTATGCCCATCACGTGCCACGCCAAAATTCGTAATGAAAACTAAATGAGAGCAGAGACCGCAGAGCTTGACTTGGCCTGTTGCATGCTGGGCATAATTAACTATTCGATTACGAGAGCAATTGTTGCAATTAGTTGTTACCGAGTTGATTGGGTTATTATGAGCCAGGCGGATTTACATTAATGAGTGTGAAGGGTGAACGTTAAAAATTGAGGGTATTGGTATCTTAAATTTCAAATTTAAATGTTTTAAAATAATACTAATATTTTCTATCTAGGAACTTAATTAATTTGAGAGACCTCACTGAATTTAAGTATTAATTCTATGTGTGTGCTTGATTTAACAATCAAAACACCGAATTGTTTATTTACCTAAGACAGAGACTAAAATATTTTAGAAATTAGTTTCTAAAGGGTATACATAAACTTAAACTAAATATAGGTACTTAGAAATGTTTTACATTCATATAAATAGACTTAAGGTCCAAGTTCTAAGATTTTTTTATTGCGCTTCAATGCTTTTTTCCCCTCTAAATTAAAGCATCTTTAAAAACTTCCCTAAATTTGTTAAACTTGAAACGAACCCAGTTAGCCAAAGATAAAAATACAGATTCCTAATGAATCCATTAACAATCATTAGCCAAAGAACACTCCCCTTGCGAATAACTTGGGCAAGCCTTTAGCACATTTACTTCAATTAGTGAGGAGCCGGCAACTCGCTCGCTCTTCCGCTCCCCCATTTCCCCCTCCGCTGCCAGACCAGCAGACAACCTAAAACAAGGCTCGCCAGATACAGTTATGTATGTTGTGTAATTACACAAATGCATTTATGTTTCATACTAAACAAGATACAATGCGCAGACGTTTTGTATTTGTGAAGCCATTCAGACGCACACAAAAGCAACAAAGGAATACGGGTGAGATACAGAGGGGAAAACGGGTGTTTAGGGAAGTAAAATAAAAGGAGGAGAGGGGCAGGGGTTGGGGTAAAAGTAAAAGTAGAAAAGTAAATGCATGCTGCACATGCAGAAAAATTGCAAACAAATATATGTGTATGCCAGCATTTTAGCAGTTTAAGAGGCATTCAAGCAGGAGTTGGATGTTTAGAATGGAATTTGGGATACCCAGGATTTAGGACATAATTTATGGTTAATGCGAATATTTGCTGTATAAGTTTTGAGAGAAATACTCTCATCACTTACTTTATGAATATTAATTGATGAGGTAAGATAAAGCAGCGTCTTTACTACATATTTGATTAACTCCTGTTACTTGATAAAAATTACTTTTTTATATTATTAATAAACTAATACATTTAGCCAATTCAGTATATATATAAATATAATTATAGTTCTATAATTATTTCTCATTTCTGATACATAAATAGCATGGAAAGCCTGGCTTCATTCCTTAAATAGTTTCATATTTAATGTTATATCCCCGGCTAAACGTATTTTCTCGACTATCCAAGACCCGTATATCCCATTCAAATGAAACAAGAATAAGAGGTAGCCGGTGTACAAACATAATCAGTGGCATTTTCATTCGGCTGCATCAGCACAAAGCGAGCTCCAGCTCAGACTTAATTAAAATTTCATTGTGTGGCCCGCTTTGACTGTTCTTGTTATTTTTTGTTGTCTAAATCCCATTCAGATTTCACCCTTCGCTTGCTGGGCGCCATTGTTTTCGGGACAAATGCGTTTTAACTTGGCCCACAGCGCCCGCCAGTGACTATACGAGGTTATGTGCGTGCGATATTGCCGGCTGGCGGCACACTTGAGACGGCGCTGACAAAAGTCAAGCTGTGTTAACCTTGTGCATTGGTGCATTTGGGGCTCAGACTTTCGCTCTCTCTAGATCCAATTGTCTCTCTTGTGCGGTAATTAGCAGCGGCAGCTGCGGGAAAGTGTGCTACAATTATTTGCATTGCCGCCACAAGGAGAGGAAGGGTGTGGTACACTGACTGCGGTAATTGCCGCCGCCGTCCTTTTTGGGGCTAGCCCAAACGGCTTGGGCCACTAATTTGCAAAATTGCTTAAATAATTGGCCTGCCTGATGTATTTCATTTTAAATTAAACGTCAAGCCACCATATAGCCGCCGTTTTCCAGCCACAAGCCAACTGCAATTGGCAGCAGCTTTGTGTGCCCTTCGCTTTCAGCCGAGTTTTTCCTTGTGCTGGGAAGGGTCCTTTGAAAATGTTGTGAAATTCCAAGGAATATATAATATGAAATAGGAAAAACGTATAAAGCATTTCTTAGGTTTTTTTTTTTAATTTGTAAGGTATTTATTTAAAACAATATTTTCTGTGGTAATCTTAAACCAAAAAGAGCTTGGGTGTTACACTTTTGGATAAACTTTTTGTATTTGTTGTAGGATTTTATAATAACCCCAGTAAAAAGAATTAAACTGAATTCTTTTGTTTACATATCCTTATTTTCATATTTTTTAAGGCTCTGATTTAAATGGATTAATTTTATGACATAACTGCGCACAATTTTTAATTGAAAATATAGATATTCCTCGTTAAATACCAAACAGTGTCATCAACTTAAACAAACGCTTGAGCCATTCTAAAGGGTGTGTCTGGTTTTAATAGTAAATTTTTATGTAGAAAAAGTGTTGTATTTCCGTTCAGTTTTTTTCAACTCGCTTTACTTTTTGTGGCTTACTTTTTGGCCCTCTCCTTACTTTGCTTGCACACATAATTTGGCCAATTAAGCGTCGTTTATGGGCAAAAAATTAACATGGTTGGCAGTTGAATTGCCTTTGGATTTTAAGGGAAGCCGCGAAAAAGGGCACACAGAGGATAAGCCGTCATAAAATCAATAACAAATAACATAATGCAAATGGGAGAAAAAAGGCCGAGGTCTGAGTGGAATTTTTATGCCTTGAGAAACGACGTCATCGATATAGACATAAATTCCTGGAGCTTTTATGGCCAGTTGATTTGCTTGTTTTTCTCCAGCCCGATGATCTGGGCTATATGCGTTAACGGCATTATAAGTAATCATTTATCATCGATTGCCGACATGTGTTTGGCCTCGAGTGGATACTGGCCAGTGTGCGTTAAGTGTAACGAATCGCCACACTGATAAAAATATTTCAGGCAAGTTGTTGGCTCGAGATCTAAGCGCACGCAAGATATTTGTCCGGCTTCGGCTCGTCGGCTACGGGGGTGATGGTCTTGCTTAGATCTCGGGATGCCTTTACATAATTTTAACTTCGATATTTGCGTGCTACAACAAGCTAAAACCGGGATAGAGATACACATACAATAAAAAGGCTAAAAGGGAAGATAAAAAGGGTATTCTCTCTCGTCGGCTATTCTCCTTGGTTAGCTCTCCTGGTGTCCTGGAGGCTCTAGTTGC